>JBAMIG010000020.1:4473804-4511225 GCA_037177335.1 Kiunga ballochi
AATTATAAAGGGATATAAGGAATCTGCCTTCTGTGGTGGAGTTGTAATGTCTTCACTGTGTGAGAGCAGAAAAGAGGAAATGCCTCTGTGATGCCCAGGATTTCCCTTACATTAGTGCAGCCATGGCTGGGCCAGACATCAAAGTCTGGGTGGAAACTGCACTCATCAAGGGAGGCAATTTTCCACATTGTTAGAGCAGATACACCATCTACCACTCCTGCATGCTGCGAGGGCACAAGTAGTAATTTTAAAATCCTGCTCTCACTTACTTTGCTCACTGTACTTATTTACACTGTAGCTTGGATTTTACTGAAGATTAGGATTATTATTGTTATGGTGCAATGCTGCTGATGCACCACACTGTTAGAAGTTGCAAAAAAATCTTTAAGAATCTAACTGTAAGGTAAATTTAAAAAAAGACAAAGGCGCACACACACATCCAGCACAACAAAGAGGTATGACTCTGTTGGTCAATAATTCACCTTTTTCCAGAAAACCGACAGCCTGCTGGTGAGGATATGTCAGGTTTTAGTGAAAACAATCCTTTAAAGGTCAAACAGGAGTAGGTATGCAGCCGCTCTTCACATTTTTCTTTCTTCTTACTAAGCCTTGACATTTGAGCAATGAAACATGAATGATTAAAATAAATCTACCAGAAAGAAATAAGAGAGAAAGAAAGGAAGAGAAATAAAAATGAAATAATAGTCCAATATTATGACATGTTTGGCAATCTTTCCTTCATGTTTGGCATGTCACGGAAGTTTTCCTGATCTGTTTCTCTGCATATGTACCAAAATCTGCTGTTTGCATTAGCTGCCTGATTATTCTGAGGGCTGTTGTCTTTATTAAACTAAACATTAAAAAATCTGGATGATGTTGACATGAATAATGGGAACAAACATAGCTTCTTTCCTCCCCTTGATATTGTAAATAACCGAGGTATATAAAAACAAAAATAAGTTATTTTTAACTTGCAGTACAGACTGAAACACAATGAGGATAGTGGTTGTATGTGATTTATATGTGTAATGCTGTTCTGAGACTCCGTCATGTGTTTGCAACAGTAAACGGGCATCCAATGCAGTCCAGTGACATCCTGAGCCAGTTTGCACAGCATGCAACAAACACTTTGCTCTCCATAATACAGAGCAATGATCAGACCATCACACAGCAGGCTCAGGTTGTACATTGTTTTAAACCTGAAATTGTTCTTGATTAGTAACGTGTGAAAATAGATGGCAACTTAACTGCCTTTTAATTGTCTTTTAACTTCAGAAGGAAGTTGACATTCAGTATAGAGTTAGTGGTATGACAAGCGGCAGCACAGGGACAGATGGCTGCTTGTGGGACACAGAGGATTTTCTTGCAACCGACACCCCTCCACCATATTTAGAAGACAGCTCTGTCCCCTGCACCTTTCCACTCTCATCTGTTGGCCAGGACCTCACCGGGATGAAATGCTCTGCCGCCTCGAATCTGACCAATCAGAGAGACTGTCTGCCAATGGAAACCTGTGACCTCAGGTCTTATATTCAAAAATATTTACATTAAAAATATACATAGATGGATAGATGTGCATGTGTGTGCATTTATTTGTTTGAATAAAAAGAATATGCCTGTGTGCCATATTGTATTTCAGTCCTAGTTTAGTAGCTCTAGAAGTGGACAGTGAGGAAGAGCGCACTGAGCCAGTGTCTCCCCTTTCCCTGCTCTCATCTGAATTTGGAAAAAATGAAGACAAAAGGGAAATCTTTCGTCCAGTTTCTGGTCTCTCTTGCACACGCAGCCAGTCAGCCTCAGCTTGTGAACCCAGTAAAAAGGTAAATTACTTCTCTTTCATGAAATATCTCCTCATCTACTGA
This sequence comes from Kiunga ballochi, assembly GCA_037177335.1. NCBI lineage: Eukaryota > Metazoa > Chordata > Actinopteri > Atheriniformes > Pseudomugilidae > Kiunga > Kiunga ballochi. The sequence continues at coordinate 4,475,667 of JBAMIG010000020.1, forward strand.
TGGAAAACTGTTTTATTTTGTGTTGCATTTCTCATGCTGATTTTTTCACATTAGGAATTAAGTGATGAAGGGGTTCGATTGCGTTCATATTCCTACTCGTCCCCTAAAATCCTTTTCCGTCCTGCACGTTTTTCCCGGGATAACCAAACATCAGACATCAGCCCTGGTTAGTGACACTCAGCCCATCTCACATTGCTAAACTAACAACTTTCCCACCTGATTTCATTCATTTTTTTCCCACTAATTGGGTAACCTCACACATTCTCTTGATTTTAACCAAGGATTTGACAAGAGATGGCCTTAATTTAATATAAAAATATAAAGCACAATAATCTCCTAATAAATGTTACCTAAATTAAGAGGAAATATGTTTCTTTCTGAACAGCCTACTTATGTGCATCTCATCTTAGAGAACTGAAGGTGCAGTTCATACTATCAAGTTAGCTGTTTTCCGGATGTTTCCCCAGCTTTATATTAAATGGATAAACGTGAAATAATGTCAGTCAAAAGAATAAAATATCAATTTTTCTGATGCCGACATTGTTTTATTTAAAAAAACTCAATTTATCTTTTCCATTTAGCCATATATGACGTGCATGTAAAGACAGCTATTTAACCCCCCTGTGAACTTGGACTTGAATGTACAGTGTGATAGTTTGCATCCTCTATAGTTGATGTGTGAGCAGCCCTCTGTCCACTTTGCCCTGTAGATGCCGTGCTCCACAGTGTCAGCCACAGCCGATCTCTCCTTCAGGCCCTCTCTCTGTCTAAATCCACCCTGTCTCTGTCTCTGCTCCATCCTGGTAGTAAGTACTGGACACCTGCCGCTTTCACATGGTGCTACAAACCAATATAGTTGGAACATGGTTGTCCGTGTCAATGCTGGTTTGCATGTGTCTGTGTGCTGGGAAGTAAATGCTGTTACTGTAAACTACCAGGCTTCAAGCTTGAAAGTAAAAATGGACAAAACCAGGAGATATTTGAAATCTCATGACTTGGTGTAATGTCACATTTGTCCCTCATGGGACATGAGTCAATTTACTGTGTAGTTCCCCTTCACAAAGTGAGGCTTTCTCACACATTTCATTCATAATTTACTTCCCTCTTTTTTCAGCTCTGGTTCAGGTTCTCTTTGCTTTGTCTTTCCGTCCTTAAAACAGTCTTTTCTTTTACAGAAAAATATCAGAATAACAAACTACTTATTCCCAACAGACAAGTCAGAAACCAACTATGGAACTTAATAACTCAGCTTCTCAAGCAGATATGAATGTATTTTCTACATTCATAGTTCATAGTTTCTTTAGACTGGAATCTAAAAAGCAACTACATTTCATTAAACCTTAGGGATATTAATCTTTTTGTATGGAAGAAAAAAAAAAAAAACCAAACCAAAAACCTGTGGACTCTCTTAAAAATTTTAGGTAAACATAAACATTTTTTTCAATAAAACAGTTGTGCTCAAGTGTATTTGCAACTTTGCATTAGAGAAAAGGTACATTTACAATGGTTACATAAATCACTAGGAACTGAAAAAAATAATTATAAACTAAAATGAGTTATTTATTGAATAGAAACACAACTTTTAAACTGTTATGAATAATAGTAAAAAAAAAAAAAACACTGTCGTAGACATTTTGTAGTATTTTACGGGTGAACAGAATACCTGCTAACAGGTACGCCTGATTTAATTTCATTATGTATAATTTGCTTTTGTCAGTATCAACACATGTCAACAATTTCTTTGTCACTGCATTTCAAGCAAATAAATTAAACTGGAAGTATTTTTTTTTGTAAATGGGAAATGTCGTGAGAAATCAGAACGAATTAGAAATGAAACCTACATTATAAACTAGTCAGGAGGAAGGAGAATTGAAACTTATTTAGTAAGAACTATATAACGCTTGCAAAACTCCAGTTGCATCAGTATGTGTTTATCTGTGTATGGTCAGGTTCTATGGCAATTTGAGTAGAAATGGGAATTCAACAGGAAATCTGGTTTTGCTGCGATAAAATGAAGCGTTTACTGGGTCTTTTGCTGCCAGATGAGACATACGAGGAGTGTGTTAGTGGTTGGTGATGTTTCTGTCCATGTTTCTGCTTTCATATGTATTTTCCTGTGGTGATTTAGTTCCTGAGAACTTCATTGTGTCTTTGCAGGTTAGTTGTGTTCATCAGATCTTATCAAACCGGTCGAGCACTGAAGAGCTCCTTAAAGCCGATTTAACCAAAAATGTTCCAAATGAAAAAAATATAATGTTATTATATCTGTTAATTTCGTCTTTGTCTCGGAGGGTGGGAGTCATCTTTTTTTTTCTTTTTTTTTTAATAAGTGTATGAATGTGCAGTAATGTTAACTTCTTTCTTTCCTATTTGTCCACAGAGCAAAGAGGCTCCATATCTGATCATATTCATGAGAAAAGGTATTTATGCTTTAAAATGAATTTGTGTATTATTTTATAAGATTGTTTTTTGGGCATCTTTCATTTTAAATTAAAATTGCTGTTCTTTTTTTTTTTATCAAATAAGAGATTATCAGTGACACCACATTGTGTATGTGTAACCATGACAACCAGGTTGCATGGGGACAACGGGCACTCAGAAGTTTGCTGTTTTTTAAATGAGCCTCTTTAGTCCTTATGATGCAGAGCCGGTTCTATGTTTGTTACGGGTGTTTTGATCTTTTCTGTTTTTCTAAGGACAATAGAAGCAGTGACGTGCATATATCAGTGTGACCATGACCGTTTTCCTGCCTGTCTTTTTCTGCTGTACAAGCTGTCATTCAGTTTTCATGCTGTGGCAAAGACTTATTTTAATTTGTGTGGATATAGAAAGATGTTAAAATCCAACTGATTAAAGATAACAAAACCAAAACAGTGTTGTAGTTCCACACAGTTTATGGTTTTGCACTACGATAAGGATGATGTTCCACTTCCTGTTTACTAGTTTTTTAATTCCTGTTTCATTAATTATGATTCCAAATAACTTTTAACCTCCATCTGTATACCCCCTGTTTAAAGTACAGGTTAAGGTTTCCAGACAGAGGCTGGATGGGATTTTTGGCTGTAATACACCACATTATTTTTAATATCCCACAGACAGCAGTTAACATTAGTTTTGTTTCAAAAATAGACAAACGTGCAAGGCCTTTTGAAACACATGTAAAAATAACTATTATCATTATCTTTATCCTCATCTCATCTCAATTTATATCTCTATATCTCTCTATCTATATCTATCTCTATCTCTATCTCTAAATATAAATAAATGCATTATTTTACAGGGAGATTAGGTTTCGTAAACGGGCTCAGTCTGCTGATGATGAGGGCAACATGGAGCTGGCAGAATCCCTCCAGCATCTCACCCTGTCTGAGTTTCTCAAAGAGTATGTTTTGGTGTAATGACATCCACCCGCCTTCCCTAAGCTTCCCTAATCATCCAGATCCAAACTAACCATTTTAGGTTGCTAGCTTGTTCACCACCTGGCAGAAACCCACCTTTATTCTAACAGTGCACCATAAAATAACTTGTTTTTGTGTATAATATGCATCTAAAGCCTGTGTTTGTCTGTTTGCATGTTTCTAACTTATAACAATTCCTTTAAGTAGCTTTTACAGCAGAAGATGGAAGAAAAAGGAACTAAGTTTTGCCTCATCTTAGTGACATGTGCAAGGAATTTTACCTTGTAATTTCAAATGCTTTCAATTTCCTTTTTGGATAATCAGTTGCAGCTTGAACTAATCACATAATAGTGAATGCTTTTATTTGAGTACAGTGGAAAAAAAATACATGTATGTTTATTTTGTGTTGTTATGAGTTGCTGTTATTCCTCCACAAATCTGTAATGCTTGCTTATGTTGTTTTGTTTGACTCAGCAGGAGAAAAAATAGGATGCATGTCTGCTAAACAGCACTGTTAGTTAATATAAGGTAGCGTATAATAGTGTTTTATTTTTTTACAGAATTGAGGAGGAAGAGTTGGATAAGTACAACATTCCAACCAAGGCAGAGTCAGAGAAGTACAAAGTCATACGCACTTTCAGTTTTCTCAAGAGCAGGATGTCTAGTACACGCAACAAAAGCAAGGTAAATCCAAGCGCCATATTGCATAGCTGTTACAACCTCCAGAAAAATGTATCAATTTAAATGTATATTTGTTGAAAATAAGTAATAATAATAGTAATATATGATATATTACATTCTGTGTGGGCTAATGATAGTATTTTATATTAAAAAAAAAACTAGTTCCCTGTTTCCACCTCCCAGGTATGAAATACGTGACTGACTTTTTTTTTGTTTTCTGGGACACAGAACCAGGAAATGTTTCTGGGAATAAGTCAAGGTCAGAATGACAGACCAAACATGGTGTCCAGCCTCTTTCCTTCTAATGATTAATCCCTGTTGTTGACTCAGCACAGAAACTGGAAACGCTTCCCTACTTTCATCTTTTGTTTACACTACACTCCATTTCCGTGTTTGTGAAGTGTTTTTTATGGTTTGGAAAAAGGCAGGGATTCCTTCCAGTCTCTGTTATCCGCTTACAGCAGGAAGGTTTACTCTGATGGAAGCTACACAGATCTTTTCGGAAACTCGAGTTTAGTCCCATTTTACTCTGAGTTCGCTGGTGTAGCTGTCGGATGAGCGCTTTCTACATGGCTTCTTTGTTGACGCCTGTGTCTCTGGCATGGTTTTCAAAGGGGAAAGGAAAGGACAAAGAAGTCAAGGATCTGCAACTAAATGGACATCGTTTTGCGACAGGGTCCTGTTTGGGCCCCACATTGTGTGTAGTATGTGACAAACCGGCTTCTGGAAAGGATCTTTTGCACTGCCCGAGTAAGTCAAGCTTTAAAAAAAGCGTCATTTCTTTTACAGTTTTGTGAACAACTCCTCAAAGATATTTCCCCCCTTAGGTTGCACTGCTTTTGTCCATAAGGGCTGTAAGGAGTCAGTCCCTCCTTGTTTGAAGGTTTGTCTTGTCCTGTAATAAATGATTCTGCTTGTCTTTACTGGTGCCTGTCTCTATGTCAGATGTTTATGAACTCTAATCAGAATCTCATTTGTATTACTTAGAAACTTCACGATAAATATGCTGTAACCATGGTGAAAAACAGGACATCATCTCTTCCCCAGAGTGAGTTTGTTGCAGTCCAGTCAACAATCTCTTAACGGTTATAGCCATGTTATGCAGGAAATTTCCTGTTTGTGTTACACTCAGTGTGTTTGTTAATCTCCTTTGTTTCCCCCCAAGATTTCACAGTGAGAGACAGTCCTCCTCAGCCTGTTCACCCCACGTCTACCCCTCTACATGTCATGACCCCAAAGGAGAGGAAGGACACTGTCACACAGTCCTGCCATCTTTCTGGAAGTCTCCCCAACAGTGACTGGTCATTAAGCACTCATGCCTTATCAGCTACATAATATGACACGATGATATTGATTATAATGGTTGTGTATGTTCTTTTCTACAACGTAGTCGGCTCAGTGAGCGCTCAGAGACTGAATTTGATACGTTAAAACTGAACAGCCAATCAGATGAGCTCCTTCAAACTCCATTATCCTCCACCTCAAATGACTCATCCTTCGGAGAAGGTATGATATACAGGAAGTGTTTTATCTAACATACTAAAGCAGGAAAACATCTTGCTTTTCCTGCTTTTTTATTGTCTGGAAAATATTTCTGAGTAGCTGAAAACTAAAAGAAAAGAATGATTAAGTGCAAGCAAGGTGTTGAGTTGAATCACAGCCCTAAAAAAACATACGTTTGAGAAACATTGATTTTGCCCAGACTATTATATATTATTATTACAAGAATTTAATACATTAGTGGATAAACAAGTAAATAGTCATTATTTATTTTTTGGGAAAAAAAACATCTATCATTTCTTCCTCATTAGAAAAAAACTAAATAGAAATCTGATTTTCCAGCACTCCTTGAATGCAACATTCCGGTTGTACCTCAGATCCCAGTAAACTTTCAAAAAGGAGTCTGTTTAAAGTAAATTTATAGTCAATAAATTGGAATAAAGTATAATAATTTCAATAATTTTAAATGCTCTTTATTTTTTTTTGTTTGTTCAGAGCTGAATTTGTGAATTATAGGTTCTTCCAAAATCGTTGTACACAGTTTTAAACACTGTTTACATGTATTAAATGTGAAACTTAGCTTGTCCCCAATACAGTGTTGTAGCTATACTTATACCCAGTAAATTACAATAAAATAAAACACTATTCAGAAAGATATAGTAAATAAATTTAAGAAAAGATTGTCATTGTTTTGATTAAAAGTGGTTTTGTGTGTTTTTGTTCCTATAGACTGTGTAGACTCATATATCCACAGTCACAGTGACATATCGGCTGACTCTGCAGATTATGAAGCTGAGTCATGGAGTCTGACAGTAGAACACAAGTTCTGCAAGAAGCATGACAAACGAGCTGTCAAGCGGCAGGACGTGATCTATGGTGAGCAGATGTCAGTAGAATGGGCTCTTTTAGCTTGTGTTCATAGACGAGATTGCTGTAATGACATGGAATTGTTTAAAAATTGTTGTTATTGAATGACAACTTTATTTTAAGCGTTTTTTTTATTTAAAAAATAAATTTATTTTTTCATTTGCAACAATTACACATGGATTGTCTAAATGCGATGCAGAGCTGATGCAGACTGAGCTCCACCACTTGCAGACCCTGCTCATAATGGCAAAGGTCTTCAGGCGAGGCATGAGGGAACAAGTGCAATTGGATGCAGAAGCAGCAGAGCGAGTCTTCCCCTGCTTGGACCAATTGCTCCACTTTCACCATGCTTTCTTTGCTGCCTTGAAAGAGAGGCGGCACATCTCGGCCCAGCCCCATGGACACAAGAACTACCTCATACAGCAAATTGGAGACATTTTGCTTCAACAGGTTGGCTGGGCGTCCGGTTGCATCTTCAGCTCTGCTGTAAAGTAAAACATTTATTTCTATGCAATAACATGATTTTCTGCAGTTTTCAGATGAGAATGGAGAAAAGATGAAAATGGTGTATGGCGTATTCTGCAGTCATCACAATGAAGCAGTCAGCTTTTTCAAAGAGCTACAGCAGCACAACAAGAGATTTCAGAGCTTTATTAAGGTATTGCAACAAATCTAAAACAAATTCAGCATTGTTCTTTTTTAAGTTTAGAGAAATGATGCATAATTCAAAATCTTATATTTGATAGCAACAAGGTAATAACTCTTTGGTGCGACGGAGGGAGATCCCAGAGTGCATCCTGCTGGTTACTCAAAGGATAACAAAATACCCAGTTCTCCTGGAGAGGATCTTACAACACACTCAAGGTCAGTTATCTACTGCCCCCTGCTGGTTATTTAGATTCATTGTAATTATGTCCAAGTTTAATCAATATCAAAAGTGTTGCAGTTCAGTTGATAACATTCAAGTAAATAAAGATATGTTCTTCATTATATACATATTTTTCTGTCTTTACCCATCAGAGGAAACAGAGGAACATGCCAACCTTTCAAAAGCTCTGGCTCGGATTCGAGAGGTGATAGCAGCTGTGGATCTGAAGGTCAATGAATATGAACGGCATCAGAAGTTACTGGAAGTGTGCAGCCGCATGGAAAACCGCAGTGCAGCCAAGCTGAAGACAGGACACACCTTCCGCAAGCAGGACATGATGAGACCCGGACAAACGCTCAAACACCAAGGCGTGCTTCTGTGGAAGTGTGCCACTGGTCGGCTTAAAGGTAAGATTGGTGTACTACCGTATAGCAACATAAAAGATGTGCCTTTGTTTAGTTTGACTTTTATAAATTAAGAAAAAAAAGTTTGTCAGGCCGGTGATAAAAGTGGTTTTCCTATTTTTCGGCCTTTGCAGATGTTCTGGCACTCCTTCTCACAGACACCCTCATCTTCCTGCAAGAAAAGGACCAGAAATACACATTTGCCACTGTGGTAGGCATAAAATATTTGCTGTAAAAGTTCTAAGCTGTGCCAGATATACTGTGTCAGGCTTTTACACTCTCCATCACTAGTACTTTACAACTATTCCTTCCCTTTTTATGTGTTTCAGGACCAGAAACCACCCGTCATTGCACTCCAGAAGTTAATAGTCCGGGAAGTAGCCAATGAAGGGAAAGGGATGTTTCTTATTAGTGCCTCGTCTGCAGGTCCTGAAATGTATGAGGTCCACACAACATCTAAAGAGGAACGAAACACCTGGATGAGGCTTATCAGAGAAGCTGTAGAAAGGTGTGTGTATACTATGATCCAGAAAAGAAACATGCTGAGCTACAATATCCAGATTTTATAACTAGCTAATGTTTGTACACGTGTTGATACTGCTTAGCTGTCCAGAAGAGGAAGAGGAATACTCAAGTGAGTCTGAGGAAGAGAAGCGAGCTGCTGAAGCTCGTTTCCAGAAGATCCATAAATTACAAGGTATGACTAAAATTAAACTTTATTTTTACAGCACTGTTTATGCAAAAGCAGCAAAAAGGCCTTTACATAATTAAAACAGTTTCAGTTACAACCAAGTTATTGATTCAAAAACACACAAATATGAATACTCACAAGGTTTGATTCAATTAAAATGTCAATGAGCTAATTAATAACAGTTCTAGCCACATCTACTTGTCCGTCCTGGGAGAGGATCTCTCCTTCAATATGGTCTCCATGAGGTTTCTTTGTTTTTTGTTTTTTGGGGGTTTTTTTTTCCCACAACTGGTGTTTTTAGGAGTTTTTTTCTTACCGCGAATGATGGTCTAAGAACAGGGATGTCCTGGCTCTTCTTAGTTTAGTGGTGTCATTACTTGTGTTCATTGTGTATAATGTCTGCTGTGTGATTAACTGTGTGTGAAGCCCTGTGAGGCAACTTTGTTGTGATACTGGGCTAGATAACTAAAATTGAATTAAATTGAAACACTCCTCCCCTTACAACCACACACATATACATCACATATATTATACTTACTGTCTCTTAACCAAAGTTACTACACCTATAACCATATCGAATTTTCTTTTTATACAATATTTTCATAAATGTGTTACTTATTACTTGTGGGTTAGCATTCGAAAACCACTGAACTGTTTGTGTATCAGAGAGTTTGACGAGCCAGGACCAGCAGATCTGCTCACATCTGGAGGAAAAGTTGCAGATATATGCAGAACTCTCTGCACTAAATGGGAAAATGGGCGCTGCGCTAGTTGAACCACGACTGCTGGTCCAGCCACATTCAGAGGAGTTACCACAAGCTGCTGGTCTGCTTGCTGCAGCTCTGCAAGAGGGTAAGATATTTCACTTCTACCGCTGTACACTGCATTAAACACAAACATGGACTTTCTAGTATTGTTTAGTTTTATTAAAACAAAACAATACAAATGCATATAAACATATAACTTTACCTGATTGTGATGACATATGAAATGATTGCAGGTGTTCACATAGTAGCTAAAATATAATTGCATTTATTAAATATATCTATATGCAGGATCATGACAATCATTCATTACTTGTGTCATCAGTGTTGAATTTGTGGGTGGGACGTAAGTAAAATCTAATGATGTTAAAAAGTGTATAAATGCTCACCCTTACTTTTCTATTGTGGTATGCTTTTGCCACAGAACACAAATGAAATCAACCCCATGCTTACCTGGCATATGTTTTGTTTTGCAGCTGATAAACTGAAAACTGCTCTGTCATCCAAGGCCGGTTCTCCCTCAAGTCAAGCCCAGGACTCTGACACAGACTGTGTGTTTCCTGCTTGTCCTGTTACACTTGCAAAGCCTCTGTCAGACTCTTCAGAGGCTTCGCCTGCAAACCCCGAGGCCAGTAATGGGAACTGGGCTGAAGACTTTGAACTTCAGTCTCCAGTTGACGCGCAGAAGGATATGAATGCCTTTGAATTCAAGGTGAATGTCGGGGGTGTTTGGTAGAGCTTCCTGGATTCTAATGGGAATAAGAAAATGAAAACCTTTTGAGTGACCTGTTACCCTTGTTTTAAGCTGTAGTGTTTCACTTTCACGGTGGTTATGGTGGCTATGGTAGGGTTTGTTACGGTGGAAAAGCAGAGGTGTTATAGATTATTAAAGTCTCTCACAGGTCACATCTGAACGTCTGCTCTTTCCATTCTCTTTGCAGATGTGTGGCTTCAGGTTGCCAACAGTTGTTTTAATAATTCAGTACAGTCTGTTGGAATTACCTTTCAGTCTTAATGTTATGAATCATTAATAAGCTCATGATAAAGGGAAGTCCATTTAGTTCCCAAAGGTATAGAAGCATTAAAAATGGATATGGAGACTTATTCCAATTACCATGCCAAGTTTCTGCTGCTCACTGCTGCTTTCCCTGACCTGTGAGGTAAATGACTCCGATAAGAGAATGATTTTCTTATCTATTTGTGTCAGGAAATGTATCCACAAACAATGATGTAGAGATTCATGCACCCTCAAGGGTGTGCTAAAGGTGCATGAATGTAAAGTGAATTTTTCTTTCTTCCCACTGAGAGAGGTTAAAATTTTGAGCTCTTTCTGCATGTGTGTTATGAGGAAAATTGCAACACTTGCAAAACCTGCATTGAAACAAAAGAAGACATACTGATCTTGATTATGTTTTGTCCATTAACAGGTTGCTCAAAGTGTGCAGAACCTGACCCAGCTACTGTATAGTTTGCAGGTGAGAACATTTTTATTGTTTTGCATGCTCTAACAGCACAGATCTATGTTTAGTCAACAAAGAAAGCCTCACTTCTCGGTATGAATAGATGCACGCTATATTAGTGTCAAACTCGGATGACATGCAGGTCTGCTTGCTCCAACTTCCACAAAAAGAAACAACAGTGAGTTTGTCAGTTTGAAGCCAAAGGGTAGCAGGATGCAGGAACTCTTCCCTACAGATCCCCTTTTTTCTGCTCAGAGACATAGCAGAGTCTTTTGTTACCCAAAACACACACTCCCATCTGGTATAAAATGTAAATTTATGTAGAGTGCATGCGTGCAAATTTGCATACAGTATGTGTGTTAGCTTCCTTTCCTGTGTGACTTTGGGGTTTGATCACATTGTGATTTTCATATTCAAAATCTTGTGCACCCTCTTGTTTCTGAAGCCAAAAACCACAATTCTATCAGCGAGGGAATCCTGATGCTGAAACTGATGTAAAACTAAAGCCCTCTGATTACACCTGATTATTATTTGCATCATATTTGCGATTCAAATAGCTTGCGGGATGTTGCAAGGAGGTACAGGTGGGGAAAATGGTGAGCCTGACCCATTTTCATAAACTTTCATCAACCCCCTTCTTCCCAGGCGGCATTGACCATACAAGACACCTGCTACGAAGTCCAGAAGCTACTCCTCCAAGAGAGTGAGCGCTCCTCACCCCATGCGCAGCGTCTTCACCTTTCAAGCCTCCGGGGCAACACCCTGCAGGAGCAGGAAAAACAGCGTAACCTGGAGAAGCGGAAGGAGGAAGTGGCGTCGGCTCAGCGTCTTCAGGAACGGCTACGGCAGGAGAAAGAGCGCTGGGAGCGAGAGTGCCAGGTGAGGGAGAGCCAGCAGGGGGAGCAGGAGAGCAGGCTGAAGGAAAGAGAGAGGCAGTGCCAGCTGGAAGAAGAGAAGCTGAAGCATGAGAGGGAAGAGCTGGATGAACAACTGGAGGAGTACCAACAAAGCCTAGAGCGACTCAGAGAGGGCCAGAGGAGTGTGGACAGGGAACGTGAGCATCTGACGAACCAGCAAAAGCTGCTCCACACCTGGAAACATGGGCGACAGAGCAGCCTGCCCTCTGTGATCCCTCACATGGTCATCCCTCTAGATAGGCAGCAGGTACGGTGGAAGTTGGTGATGGTGTGGGTTGGGTGAATTCATTATAGCTTCAGCTTCTGAAGTTAAATCACAGAAGTCTGCTTCACTAAAGCTCTTGACCCTGACAAGGCAGTGATGCAGTTTCACACTGTTTATGGGGGTGTCTGAACTCATTAATGAGAAGCTTTTTTTTCAGACAGCTGTCAACCTGAGTTACACTACTTTACTCATTTACACAGGGCCGCTCAATCCACCGTTGATATACGCCCTGCAATAACAAGAGCAATTTCTGCATCATTTGTCTCAGTGCACCAGAAAGCTCCACTCACCAATAAACATCCTCATGATTAATGATAATTAAACGGCCGCAAATAAAAGCTCCAACAAAATAATTAAAACCTGAAGCGTGCAGCCCGAGAAAACCAATCAGTCATGTCCTGAAGGACTTAAATTATTGACACGTTGTTTTAAAAGTACCTTAATGACTTATGGTCCACAGCTGGATAAAGGGTGTGTTGTTCTCTGCGCCTTCTGAGTCCCATGAAACTTAGATGAAGCAGCAGCAGAGGTGCAGTTAATATAGCATGTAGATATATGTGAGCCTTCACTGGCTCACGGGTTTGTGCTGCTCAGTTCAGCAGGTGCATCTTCTCAAAACATGCAGAAAGACTCGGGTTACAATATTCCCTCTCTCCCTCATTCATTTACACACCATTGTGGGCTTTTTCGGGGTATATATGATAAAGCTCTCCTGGCTTCAAGCAGACCTACTATATTTATTTCCACTCATCTATTTTTGTCAGTGCAGAGGCTGCATTAACAGCAGTAGGCTAACAAAAGCGAGCAGAGGCAGTGGAGGTCCTAATGTTCCCCTGGTAAGGTTTTAGCCAAAGGCACTAGTTCACAGGGTCAGAGACAGATCGAATAACACACACACACACACACACGCATCACTTCTCAGGTCGTATCTAATTAGCTGCACTGCCTCCTCTCAGCAGAGGAAAGGCCATGGTAATGTGGTGATGGGACTACATGAAGGGGTGGTACAGTAGGAGAAGACACAAAAAGGAACCCAGAGTAACCCACTGTGGCACCTTTCACCAAATATTAGAGAGGATTTACCTAAATGACTCCTTTGCCTAATTCTCGGTATGTCTGTTATTTCGTTTTACTTATTAAAGTAATTGTAAATAATCTCTTGAGAGGTCTACGTTTACACCAAAACAGTGACTTATTTGTGCTTCCAAAACTAAATTAAAGAAATACGTTATAAAATCCCAATAATGGACAAGAAGGCACAAAATGAAAAATAGGAAATGTAAAATTAAACAGATAAATTCACATTACGTTGCCTTTTGTTAGAAATAATTTACTTCCTCTTATTAAATTATTTTGTTTGCAATTTATGATGAGCCGCAGTATCCGTTTATTCTTGAGCATCACTTATTCAGATGATAACTGCATCTTCCATAAACAATTACATCATCATGCAAATGTCACAGTTCAGAGCAGCAAAGGTCATTGCATCATTATAATCCACATATTACAGATCTCAAAACCTGAACAAATACTTTCACAAATATCTGTTTATGTTGTCTGAAAAACGTTGAGAATCTAAGCTGAATCACCTTAAAATATCAGTCTTTAAATATTTAGTCAGTTAAGGGATTGCATGCATTTCCTGACCCTCATGCAAGATGCATGAGTGCATTTCTGAATGTTGATTCAGCTGACATTTTCTGTCTCCCTCAGGACTCACCTCCAAGTCAATCCAGAGTGCATGCTGGTAACAGCTTCGTATTTGTGAATGAGGCCGCACTCGCCAGCACCAGCATTAACAACCGTCACGTCCACCATAAAAAGAACGACCCCAGTGCATACAATTGTCTCAACACCCTGCTGGCCAGATCCAACAGCAGACCGCCACCTATTGTTAGCACTTCTCTAAGCCAACACTCCCAGGAATGGGTGATGGGCACAGGATACCTCTGCAACACTGCAGGAAGAGTTGGGCTGCAGAACTCAAGCAGTGGTAGGTCACATCTTAAAGCTGTCTCTTTATTGTCTGTGATGGAGGAGTAATTTCAAGTGAACATGAACCGAGTGACAGATAGGGATTGTTTTCACTTCAGTAGTCACCTGCCACTATATTGTGTACTGTGTGGGACTGTTTCCAGACAGAAAGTTGTTCCTCAGAGTAGACTGGTTTAACTGACCGTATATAGGCAAAAGCTACGACTATTGACTAGACACTTACATTTTCTCGAGCCAATGGGAAAGCTTTAAATCTGAATCAGAATTTCTTTATTAATCCCAGAGAGGGAATTCCTTGTGTTAGGATAGCACAATTCCCGACCAAGAAAGAGCAGTAAGAAGATTAGAATAATAAATTAAAGCAAAATGTACAAAAATGTGCAAAAAGTATACAAAAATGTACAAAAAATATATAGCAATGATTAAATATGGAGAAAAATATACAAAAAAAATCCAAAAACGATTCCCAATTGTGCTGTGTCACCTCGTACTACTGTCATGTCACGCTTTTACATAGTAAAGAGCATGGTTAACAGGGTTATGCATTGTGTGTAGTGACCATGTGACATTTAGCATTTAGAATTCAACAATGATTCGTTTTACTCAATAAAAAAAGCAAAGTCATAGAAGATTGTGGTTTTAACCTGTTGCAATGTCTGCCAATTATTACAGATTGCAGGATTTTGGTTTAGACCCCTTTGGATCTCCATGCTTGTCAAATTGTGTGATTTTTTTTTTTCTCTTTTGCCCGAAAAGGTAAAAAAAAAAAGACATTTCACAAGAATTGAACATTGAAGAAAATATTTCCAATTATTCCATCAGATTTTTGCAGAACCTCTCTTTATATAATGAATTTAGTTCCTAATGAACTCTATAGAACAAATTAAATCTTCTTACATTTTGTCCCAATTTTTTTCCCTTGTACGATTTCAGGTAATTAAACATTTGTATTTAAGTTTTAGCTTATGTTTCTTCCATCTCTTTAGATCACTGAAAAAAAATCTGATGGAGAAAAAAATGGACCCTTTATGAAACTAAAAGAACATCATTGTGCTGTTGAACCAGAAGTGAGTTAGTTTAGATCAGGGGTGTCTAGCTCTGTTCTTCAAGGCCACAATTTTGCAGGTTTTCCATGTATCCCTGTTCCAGCAGACATCACTAAGTAATCAGTCATTGTGCATTACTTCATTGGCTGCTGGATCCATTTGATAAAAGGCAGATTTTTGAAAGGGGGAAAACATTAAAAACCTACAGGACAACTGCCCTTAAGGATAAACTTTGGACATGCCTGGTTTAAATAAAGGCAGAGAAATAATTTAGAGAAATAAATAAAAACATTATACATGGCCAATTAAACCAGTGCACAGTATGTGTACCTTTGTGTTGGAACACAGAATGAAATTCTCCCATATAAAGCTATAGTTTATATAAAAAAAAACAAACAAATAATAGCAAACATAATAGTTTTAGCTTGGACATATACATAAGCTGAATTATCCAAAACATTCTTGCAGTTTTCAGAAATAAAAGCTGCAGAATATAATCAGATCAGTTGTGAAAACTAAATTTACACATATGAAAAAGCTTCATTGTTTGTCTAAAAATAAGACATATCCTGGAGCTAATAGCACTATTTTATGCAAGTCTGTTGTCTCTTGAAGTCCCTGAAGGGAGTTGTTGTTATACTGCTAGCATAAATGAGAACTCTGCAACCTGTGAGAAGGTAAACAAAACCTGTGCTTGCACTGGTTTGAGAACACATTGCTTTCAAGGCTGTATCCTTGGTGAGGTGTGTCCTTCTTCTGAACTACCCCTCCTCTTCACCATGTTCACCTACACCAGCATCAAACTAGGAACCCCCCCACCTACTCTCACTCCAACCCTCCCCACCTGCCTGCCAAAGAAAGGCAAAATCAATGGTTTCTCTATCTATTGCCTGCCATAGCAGACAACAGCACATGAACCACAGTTCACAGGCGACGGTTGACTGATTGGGACATTGATCTAAAAAAATCTTTACAAAACTCATTACAGCATGACTTGTCATCGCAGCAGGTGAAAGGGGGAGGTGCAGACACAAATTAATCTATGTTTCACTCAGAAGGTGTCAGCTATATTCTCATATGTGCTCAGCCCCATTCCTAATCCATTTATGTCGCCGCTCACTCTGTTTACAACAGATGATCGTCCGTCAGCCTTTGTAGAAATGGGGTCAGTGTTAACTGGGGTTGATGCACACTTCCTGGAATTGTTTACCAGCCAAAGCGGGCTGTGCAATCTCTTCTTCATTGATTAGCTTATTAACCTTTCCTCATTATTGAGCACACACAAGCCCCAGTGATACTGGAGTCACATGTTAACAAGCCTGGGATGGATGCATGGGTGAAATTTGCAATGCAGGGTGTGTTCTGTCTGATATCTAACCCCAGTGCAATCCTCAGTACGAGGTATAAATATGAAATAAGCATAGAAAAAGGACATAATCATTGATCTTCTCTCAATTTATGTTGATTTTACAGCTCCGCGAGGAGTCATCTTGTAATGTTATGTAGATTTCATGGGTTTCGGTGTGACCTTACATAAAATCTCACGCTAGCAGTGTGTGAACGGACCTGGTATCTCTTTTTTTATTGTGAAAAGAAAAGGAATCTCTTTCAAATGCAAATTTTCCATTGTGCTGTCAGTCACTGCGATCAAAATGTGATCTCTCTTCTCATCCTCTCCTGAGCATGTGAAGATCTCAGGCACGCACGGCCCTTTTCAATTCAAAAGATTTCCATAATTTGCTCTGACACAATGCAATCTCTGTGAACCGGTTGGGTGAGATTTTTGACTGATGTTTCATCTGATGGCTTTTTTTGGTTTTTAGTTGCTCACCTTCTTGTGTAAGAGCACTGTGTAGAGCATGGGATGAAACAGTGCACGTTACAGTTGGTAGATTAAGTCAAAGTTCATAAAATGCATGGTTCACTAATCGATTTGGAACTTTCTCCACACATAGTTACAAGAGTAAAGTTGTGTCCCATGGGGAGAGGATGTGAACAAAATTAAACACAAACTGCAAGTCATTAGCAAGATTGTGCATCTTAATGAAATCTCCTCTCCAGGGGAAATATTTTGTTTATAAAGCAAAGAACTTTTTGTCATGCAATTTATTTAGTTTTCCCCTGGTGTTGTTAATCAATCATTAAACTATGTGAAGACAAATTATTTACTGGTATCAAATTGAGACCAAACTGATTATGTTGTGTGTTTGATGACCATTATATTACAATAATAACCAGAGCTAATAAATGGTAAATGGACTCATACTTATATAGCTATAACCACTCAAAGCACTTTACTCTATGCAGCCACATCGACCATTCACACACACAATCACACCCCGATAGGCACATCGGGGGGCTGGTTGGGGTTCAGTGTCTTACCCAAGGGCACTTCAGCATGTAGTCAGGGGAAGCCTTGAATCGAACTCCTAACCTTCTGGCTGAAATACAACTGCTCTTCCACCTGAGCTACAGCTATTAAGACTAAAGATTGAATTTATATAACATTACACAACAACAGATTGTATAATAAAATTAGACTCCTTGTCACAAGTAAAATACGTTTGTGTAATAATCCAAATTTAGGACATGTTCGGGTCTAATTGTATGATTGTCCTGTGTATTTCCTGTAAAAACTTTGAGTTCTCCTGCATGAATCCAAATCGTAACTTTTTCATAAGCATAATTTTGTGTTACTAATTAGGAAGTAATAAATAACTCAGAGAATAAACTCAAATAGCTGCTGTAACCATTATGGCTATTAAGTCATTTTGCATGGATTGCTGTTTTCTTGTTCAATAAGTGCAAGGAAACTAAAGGAGGTGGTAACATCTGCTTTGTGCTTGATGCTCTACAATGCATTTACTTTGACATTCATCATACCTCATGATTAGGAAGTAGATTTACTGGTAGATCTTTTTTTAAATGCAAAAGGTGGAGGTGGAAAGAAACTTTTTTTTCTGTAAATTATTATGATAAAAGATAAAAAAAGGTGGAAATAAAACTTCTTACAACATATTTTTGGTCATTTTACTCTGACAGAAAAAATCAGACAGAGCTGAACTCTCATAGTCCCAAAATGCAGCTCTTTCTATTAAACCAATAAACATGTGGCTGGAGTCATAAATAGACCATATCCAGCTTAAAAACATACATTTAAATCCTTGTTTTTCCTTTTCCCATATTTTTATTTTAAAACCAAATTTAAAAAACAAGAAATTGAACCATAAAAACTGCATTTACATTAGATAGTATCTTATTATTTAGACCTCAATTTTATTAAATGTTTCCCTAAACCATAAGACCTAAGAATTCATACATAGTAAGATATCTTTCACTAAGTTTTCAGATCAATCAAAAATGATTTATCTTTGTGACTTCTAAAAAATACAGATTTAAGGCACAGGAGGTGAGATGCTTTGTTTATATTATCCATGTTTTGCAAAGTTAAATAATAAATATTAATAGTTTAAGTCCATTGAAGAGAAAAGACATGAATATGCACGATTCAACATGTAAATGCTAATAATAATAATACATTTTATTTAAAGCGCCTTTCAAGACTCTCAAGGTCACTTTACAATAAAACAAATAAATACAATACAATAAAACAGGTTAAAATACAATAAATACAATAAAACCATGGGATGGAGGGACTACATTATGTAAAGGATTAAATGGGGAGATGAGAATGTTTTAATACTTTAAAACAAGTCATATAGCACGGCTTTTTCTGAAGCTGTCTGCATCATCATGTATTGCTTTTAAAATCATAGTAATTCATAGCAAAAATCCAAGGGAGGATGAATCTTTTCATCATATTCTTTCATGTCGGTGTCTCACATATTAGAGGCCCGGCCTACATGGTGGCTAAGAGAGCCACTTCAACACACCCTCATATAATTAATCAAACAGACACTCCTACAGGGACACAATGAGGCAATTTATAGTTCATGCCATCTGTTACCATGACAGCACACCTGTCCTAATGCAAGACAGCACCAACCATGCAGACAAATGTAAAAATGCAATTATACAACTGGTTCTCAGCTGAGCCAACCACAAAAAACATATAGTCTCCTTCTGATTTTGCTTAATTGAATAATGTTTTGCCCTGTGACTCTAAATGATCTACCCTGCATTTCAGAGCAGGGTGCCACCGAATGGTCTAAAACACTAAAACAAACTATATATTTTCCTACTTCAGGGTTTGAATCATCAATAACCCCGGCTGTTTATTATTTCTTGTTTTCACTTCCTCTTTTTTTTCTCATCCTTTCTTGTCAAACGGCTGGTGTGAGCAGGCAGGTGTCACTGAATCCCGATAATTGATTATGTTTGCAAAGATAATGACAAATGTGGCACTGCAGAGCGGAGGGGGAGGGTGGATGATAGATGCCTTTTAAATCTGTTTGTTTTCATTTCAGTCTCGTTTTTGAGTGCAGGAGGACACAGCAGGCTGAGCTGCCATGTTTAAACTGTTGGCTGTTAGCGTTTAGATAAGTAGCCTAAACAATTATGTAGCTGAAGCTCATTAAATATTTGCATCCAAGTCTAGTCCTGTTGGTTATTTGACAGTAGTTTAACTCTGAGTTTTATCTATTATGTGTTTGTTGTTGAACATTTCTCTGCATTAAATGTAAAAGCTTTTTTTTTATTCGGTTTCCTTTCTTTTTAGATCACAGCTATAACGGGGAGACCTGGATGTCAACAGCAAGCGGAACTGACCCATATCCAGTGTTTCCTCATCCCAGTGACCATCAGATGGACCTAAGTGCACTGGTTTCCTTGGAGACTGACAGTGATGGGGAGGAGGGCAGAGAGGAAACTATTGTGTACCTTTGAATGTAGATACATTTCAGACTCGTGAGAAACAACGCAGCACATGAATGAAGACGAGATGCTCATGAAGCATCAGCATCATTGCTGATTCATGCCAGCCGGAGAGAGCAAGTATTTCTTCTTTTAGGTTTTACTACATTTATCTTTTGTCATTTTGTTTACTTTTTTTAAGTTAAACGCTGAGTTATTGGGAATACATACAGAGAAACAGCGATAAAGTAGCAGGCTGCAACTCGTATATATCATGCACCTTAGCTTGAGGCCCCACTGGCTGTTCAGTGTAGCTTTTCTTTTCTGCTTGCTTCATCTTAATGTGTGTTTGGTCATATATTGACTGTCTCATTCCCTGCAGCCACAACATTTTCCCCTTCTCCCCCAATCGGTTTGTCTCTCTTCCTCCCCACCTTCCTCTGGTCTCACACACCTCCTCCTTTGAGCGCTATGTTTTATTAAATTTACCACTAAAGGAGAAAAAGCATTGACTGTGCCCATATCAGCGAAACATCAGGCAGCATCTCACCTGCAGGGGATTGTCTTGCCATTGGAGTAAACTGCCACTCTTTTTTTTTTATATATCGGGAAGGTGGTGGTTATTTACGAGCTGGGGACTGCATGGGGCACAGAACGTTTTGAATGGAAGGATGAGATGTGACAGCCACAGTCCCTTGTTTCTGGCCATACCCATAAATGATCCTTTTATCTGAGGCACAATTTTATTGTTGAAATATAAAATTTATAACATACGGTTTTAACAGAGATATCAGAAAGCAGCACGAGCGGCTTGAAAATGAATCTTTCAAGCAGACAGAAGAGGATTTTAATACCAGTATGGCAGATAAAACTATTATTGAAGCTACCCCGAGGACAGTCTGTTGGTCGATCAGCTCATCTCTTTGCCTGGACTGGAACATCTTGAAGACTGATTGATTGCCATTTAATTTGACGATGGTGAACTCTTGAGGATGAGATCTGGTGGCTTTTGAATTAAATTTCTTGACATATTTTAGATGGATTGTTATTATACTTGGTACAATCATTAATAATCCTCATTGGATTGATTGGAGCATATGTTTATTTGAAAAGTGCATTTGTTTGTTAACCTGCAAAGAACAGCAAAGTTACCATTGAAGTGATCTCTACTTTCTGTTTAGAGCTACAGCAACTGAGTTACAGCAGAACAAAGCCCACCAATACTTTTTTTCAGAGCAGCTTAAGTGGAAATTTTGTACTTTTAGTCATTATTCTCTTTAGAAAATATATACAATGCAGCATTTAAATGTTACAAATATGCTTTACAGGGTGGAAAATGTCCAGGGAATATTGCTGCATGTGCCCAAAACAATATGAAGTTGCCTTATTTTTATGCTTAATGATGAACGATTGCACTTGAATATTCATGTAGTTTATTTGCATATTATACTGACATGGGCATTTTTTTTCTGTTAACAGATCTGTGCCAATGCTTTAGAGGTGTCCTGATGTTCTCATATACACAAAAAGAGAGAAATTTGTTTTATCACTGTTGTTTCTTAAAAGTGCAAGAAGGAAGCAGCAGTATTTTGTTTTGATTTTACTACCCTGTACATGCAGTATGTTTGTGCTTTTATTTATTTATTACAAAGGAAATGTTTTATTGTGTTTTATGAAGGGTTATATTGTACATAGATATGTGTTTGTTTGTACATCAGACGTGACTGTCAGAAGCAGTGTTTGTTTTTCTTTTGGGCTTTTAATGCAGTTTTAATGGCAGTTTGTTGCAGTAAAACTGAAAAAATAAACAAAAACACTCAAGTTCAACCTGAGTACAAGTGTCACCTGAATTTTATGTCCTTGGTGTCAGTATTCGGTGTCTCCATCATTGCACACAGCTGTGTGAGGCTTAGCTGCCCGTTAAGCTGCCAGCAATGACAGGTGGCAGACCAGGTGCATGAATGTCAATGATTTGCTGTCTGGCTGCACCTGTGAATTGCAGTCTCAATAACCACATCAGTGCTCGAGAGGCACAACACATTTCCAGGAATCCAGGATTGTAAAATCCTTTTTTAAAAAATGCGCCTGTATTTTTTGCTGACATAAATATTTCTGACAGTGCTGGTTTATGTCTCAAGACAAGGCTCAAATGAAAAGGAGCAACCGCTCAACAGAGACTCAGAATTTTTCCTTGACAAGAATCGTGTATTTTATATGTCCCACCTGTGTCTGTTGCTACGTCTTTACCAGAGGACAGAGGCCTGACATCAGGATCTCCGCCTCATCCTCAATATTATTATAGTTATTTTTTATCTTATCTATGTAACCTACCACATCTTTCCTTATTTGCCTTTTGTAGAACTAAATCCAGTTATTTCCAATTAACATATATAAACTAAGTAAATCCTACAACTTTAGTCCATTCAATTAGATTGAATGCTAAGCTGTACACAATAAATTTAATTTATATCTATATTTATCTTTATAAGTAAGTATAAGTACATTTTTTATATAGCACCTCTCAAAATAAACTTAAAGTGTGTAAAAATGACAATACATAGAATATAAAAACAAACAAAAAAACTAAATAAAAGGTAGTGGCATTAAGTTAGTGTGAGCATGAATCTAGGTACCCATATTTTTACAGCAACAGTCATTCACATTCCTTTTATTATTTCTATTCTATAAATAGAAAACAATTCAGTTTTGTTTAAAAGGTGGAAACTAGTAGCATTTGCAAAACATTATATTTATAGTTTATTTTCCACCCAAGAGATTTATTCTTCAAACTATATGCAAGTGTTTGTTTTCTTTTTCTTTCTTTGTTGCATAAAAGAGTGGATTTTTAGGGTACCCTGCTGTTTAAAACACTACACATTTTAAGACCAAAAGACTTTTTTTACACAGAATACTCTGATGTTCTCTGATGCTAAAAACCCTCCGGGCCTGTTGGGTCACCTGAGACTGCCTCGCAGCGTTAAAAAATAAATCAAACCAACCAGATTTTGTCTTTTCAATGCATGTAGAGCCGACTTTGTCAAATGTGAAGTGCTTTTTGAGTTTAACTAAACTAAAACTTTAATTGTTCTGCTAATATCCATAGATATGTAAATGTCCCTCTGAAATAAATACAAAAAATGGCAGCACGTTTAAATCAAGATGGAATAAATTGTTCACATTTTTCTACAACAGTGAAAATCTGATTACACTACTCAGCATAAAATTTCCAGCTGAAAGGCGTAAAGCAGGGAGTTTTGAGTTTAACTCACCTGCAGGTCTTAAATGTTTCTCTGCTTCAGCACACCTAATTCAAATGAATGGGTCATTGAGCAGAATTTCACAACAAGCTGTTGGGTCCATTTGATTTTAATCAAGTGTATTGGAGCAGGAGAACTTTGAAAACCTGCAAGGTAGTTGTCCCCAAGGATTCAACTTTGAGATCTAAAGAGTATGCAAGAGTATTAAAATATATAAGGTCTATTATACAAGAATTAAAATGCTAATGATGTATACTATTCAGGTAAATGTTTGCCCACATAATCCAGATCAACTCATATAACTGATACTTTTTATTATCAATGTGCAATGTTAAGAATACAAAAATGTCATTTTTCTCAACTCATCCAGTATTTTAAATAAAGAATAGCTTTTAGTCTTTCTCTCCTTTAGCCTTTCTGTGTGTGGATTCAATAATTAAAGGTTGTTCCCACCTCATCACACAGTGAAGAAACTCCACTATGTGGCTTTTGTCTGTGTCCCCTGGTTGATTTTTAATGGCTTCTGCAGAGAGCAACCAATAACACCAAAGGAAAAACCGATAAGGGAAAACATATTATCGCTGAGTCATCTGGTGGAGTGAAACACGCATTGCCACAGATTTTCCCAAGGGGAACTGTAATGATTCCTGTAGGCACACAGAATAAACCTGCCCAGACCAAATATAAATAACAACCATTAAAGTGTATCCCATTGAGGAATGCTTTTATGAGAAACTTTAACAATGTAATATATATATATATATATATATATATATATATATATATATATATAAATTGTATTTGTATTAGTTATTGTGTGTATACTGGTTATTGCATTTTCTTTGGAATGACAGGCTTAGCTCAGTGTATACAGACTTTTCAAGAGCATTTCAAGATGATTGAATTTGCAGCTCTAACAAACAATTTTATATTGTTTCTATTTAAAGTTAACCTTTCCAGGTTTTTTTCTGTTGTTTTGTTGTATTAATAAAGGAAAATGGGCTTTTCCTTTGCCCTTTATGAAAAGCAGGAGTGTCACCTTTGAAGAGCATTTTGTGACACATCCACTGATCTTCACTTTTGTTGCAGTTTTAATTGGCCTCGCTCATCACATCCCTTTAAAGTCAGTGTCATCTCCTGCAGCTATTTCAACACCAACAGCAATGCTGTTTACACCAAATAAATTCTAATTACGGCACTTATACATGAGGCAGCTTTGGTGTCACTGCTGGAAGTCAGAGCCTTTCAGCAAAGGCATGCAGGTCAGGTATGCCATTATTTTGGGCTTAGGACACTGCAACACAGGTTACTCTATTTATAGGCATCCTTTAATGCTCTAGTGGAACTTAAAGCCTGCTTTTGTTTTGTTACTGAATGCACT
Source organism: Kiunga ballochi (assembly GCA_037177335.1). Classification (NCBI taxonomy): domain Eukaryota; kingdom Metazoa; phylum Chordata; class Actinopteri; order Atheriniformes; family Pseudomugilidae; genus Kiunga; species Kiunga ballochi. The sequence goes on from JBAMIG010000020.1 coordinate 4,499,973, forward strand.
TTTACAATTCTATGAGTTCTGAAATGATATTTGATGATGAATACTGTTGATTTTTTTTTGTTTTGAGCTGAGGACTCTCTTCCTGATAGCATTACTTACAAAGGAAAACTATTTGATTTAGTACATTTTTAATGATTAGTGTTTTGGTGATCAGCCAGTCCACATCTGCCTCTACCTGAGAGAGACACCAGGTGATACCCGTTGCTCGTCAGCAGTGTTTGGAGATAAAAAAGATGGTGCACACTGGCACTCCTGTTTGATTATCAGGAACAAGACACAGAGGCTCGTGCATCACCATTCTGCAGGGACTGTGCAGGGCGGCTCACTTCACTCTAAAAGGACAGCCGGTAAGATGTAGAAGATCCCATACAGTGACCAGATACAGGACTTTTAATAATTCAGCAAAGTCATGTGGCGTTTGGTGGTGCTCAGTACATGAGGGTTTGGACAGTGGAAAACTGATTTAATTATTCATTTGCCTAAAAATATTTCTAGGAATTAAATTTTTATTTTTTTATTATTTTGATTCAACTGTTTTGATTTTGTTTAGCATTGATTTAGATTGAACTATTTTTAAAGCTAATTAATATAATTTGTATATCATATGTTTATGCTTATCCAGTACATTCTGTTTGTGTTAAAGGTTTTTCACCTGATGAAAATGATTACTTTGCAACTGAAAGAAAAATAAAAGAAAAGGAGAGAAAATGCTAGGAGTGAAAACCAGTTAATCCTAAAGAAGTGAGCCCATCTTGTCAAGTGAGGGAACCTACACAGTTGGCAACAGGGTTCATATAAACCATTTGTGTTTTGTTTTCTAAAACATGCAGAATGAAGCACTATATATCGGTGCTTAAGGGGAAAGCCCTTTTCAGCATTTGGTGAGAGATGGCCTTCATCTGTATCATAAGATATTTTAATTTCTTTTCAGACCCTTATTTTCTAATAAACCACATCAGTCGGCTGCATCACATGAGCCAGATGAAGCAGTAGTGCTTCTCTTGAATGAAGAGACATACTAATGAGGCACTTTTCAGTCATAAATAAGGTTTTTACTTGACCACATTGGAGTGGGATGTGTTGCTAAAATGAAAATAAGTAATAAAGTCATATATAAAAGACACAAATCACAACATATGTTGCTGAAGTTTAGTAATAATTTGTGTTATGCTGGATATTTAGTTTTGCAGGGACTCTGTCTGTAGGGAGATTGTATTTTAACAATAAAACTTTTGGCCTGGAAACTAAAACGGTAAACTGAAAGGTGCTTTAAGACTTTGATGTACTTGGATGGACCAGAGTCGGGGTAATGATATGGTTCATCTGGCAGATAGAGGAACACATCCACACAGTTATCTGAGCTGCTGTTGTGATAAATAATAAAGGTTATTTGTGTCCCTGCAGCTTTGTGTTGTTGCAGGATCTCTGTAGGCTTTTGTTTCTGTTTGTTGTTGCCGGTGGTGTAGTATTTGTGTTCAGGATGTCCACCATGTTAAGTAGTGCATAAAATCATATCCAGGAAGCTTTCTGCTAAATCCAGGGTGTTTGATGCAATACATGTCTTAATTGACTTCCAGTCAGGCAAATTTAAACTTTTTTTTTTCCATGAAATGAGGGTTATAACCTTCTACCTGATAACAATATTCTGAATATATGAGCTACAAGGGTGTCTTTTTTTTTGTTTAATCAGGTTTTACATGTTACTGTTCTGCATCACAAATCAATTTAGAAATGACCAAATGTTAAAAATAGGTCTCAAAAACCAAAGACTGAGCCAAAAGGGGCGGTGTTGATGGGCCTGGACCACCTGTTCAAACCAAACATTTCTAATAAATACCTAATCTGAACTAATCTTTTCTTAAATGGACCTTCAGTGCAAGGAAAAACACCCCCTGCCTTATTTTATTAAGTATTCTTAGTATTCTTACACAGACATGAGCTACTAGCAGGTATATAAAACACGGCAGAAAACAGGAAATGGTTTTACAACACGAATGAAAATGATTAAGCCTGTAAGTAAAATGTGATTAATGTACATAGTGTTACACCTGCACCGTGCTCTGCCATGGACACATCCATTCCAGCCAGACTCCTGTGCAGTTAATCTCCCAATTACTGATCACATTTGCTTATTATCAATTCCCTCTCTGACTATATTTAGCAGATTATCATTCGCTCCATGTCGGACCTCGTAACAGCAGTAGGCTATACCCTTGATAAGTTTCCAATCTTTTATTTTGTAATAAGTATTTCCTAAATTGCAGGCGTTTTTTGTGTTTTGTTTTTATTGTTTAATAGTCCATTTGCCCATGCACTCTTTCCTCAGCATGTGCCTTTCCCCTGCACCTATAAAAAATGTTCTTGTCCCGTTCACTCGAGAAACAATGTGGCTACGTCTTCTTCCTTTGTTCAGTCTGGGGTCACGCTAAATATATTGCAGGAGATTCTAAACACTGTTAAAGATCAAGCATACCCTCAGCAGTAATGGAGCTTCCTGACAGCGATAGTCTTTCCCAGGAGAACAATATTTCACACGCACACAAAGCTCCCGGACTGTTTAACAAGGCAGACATCTAAACCCCAGATTGCATTCAGATTGAGCATCCAATTAAGGCACTAAAACTGAAATTTTCAGTTGCAGTCCTCTGAAGCACATGTCTGGTAGGTGTTGCATACTTCTCCGCTTTAACAAACCTGATTCATTTTAATGAGTCATGAAAAGGCTTGTGCAGAATTTAACAGCTGTTTGGGAGATCCAGTTCATTTGAATTAGGTGTGTTGAAGCTATTGGACTTTTAAAAAGCTGCAGGTTAGTCACCTTCGTGGAACTGGGCATCCCTGCTATTCAACAAATGATTAAAAGCCACCAAGAGAAAAAAATACAAGGTTCTACACAAGACATTTCTAAAAGTCCAATGTGAATATCTTAATGAGTAAGACGTGGAACCCCATGCAACATCACATGGATAACTTTGACGTTGCAGCTTCATCACAATATTTTTCTTTTATGTGCAGAAAGACAAGGTATAGCTGTACAAAAATAGGTAGGTAGGAGATAGTACTTCAGAAATATCCAATATATCCCAACATTTCAGTTAAACAGCATGTGATCCATGTTTGTGCTGTGTCCTCCGTCCCATCTTGTCCTCACTTTGTTCCACTTGTTTGATAAACTCCTGCATAATGCCTACAAGCCATAATTAGCCCATATACTGTGCGATTTGTCAAAATGCGTATTTGTTTGAGAGAATATGAAGACATTAGTGGGAAAATACACCATGAATACAAGCAGCATCTGTCATGCCACCTGTTTGACGGATTTCTGCCATCAATGCTGTATCATTTTTCACCCTGTCTCTTCCAGAAAAGTCTATTGACCACCTGCTGTCCTTTCAGCGATGCTCCATTCTTTCTGTCATCAGTTGTTCCTGTGATGTTGTTGGCATAACAGCATTACCGAAATATCTGATAGGTGTGTTTTTCAGTGGATTGAAAGAGCGCTTGGTATGATCATAAAGAAATGGCTAAAAGGATAACAAAAGAGAGAATACTTTTCTCACCCAGTGTTGCCTTTTTAAAATGCTTCTTTTAATTGCTGCCTTGGTGGTTTCACATTAGGAGGAGGCGGCATCACATGGACATACCTTCACACGCCAAAGGGCCTTACCTGTCAGCAATTGAGGAGTGGAGGACAAGCAAGTGATGGTGTTCGTGAGAGTGTGGGGATGAGCTGTTCACTGTGATCCTGCACCATGACAGTGAGATAATCTTTAACAATAGACTCACTCATTAGTTTGACCCACCCACTTGCTTTTCAAAAGAGCCCTCATTTTCTGTCTTTGTCCTTTAAATTATAGAGAACTGTCTGGTGTCCATGTGTTGGAAGTGTGAGCGTGAGGCATTGTAATTATTGAGAAATGGATTAAAAGGGTGTTGTTGTGTGGATTATAGCATGCACCAAGGGCTAATTTTATGTTTGAACCTGTGGTCACTGTGAACCAGAACACAGTTATGTCAGAATACTTAGTTTAGTGTTAGGAATATTTGTGACCTGTACTCGTCTTTTACAATACAAAATATTCTTCTACAGTATGAAACAATCCATTGTCTAAAAGTAGCTTCTTCAACTTAGCTGAAATTCATGCCCTTATGTAAAAAGTTTGTTGACATAAGATAATTATTTGTGTGTTATGTACTGTTTTTAACGCTGTTGATTGGAGTAAATTATTAAAAAGACATCATTTTGCCCTTTTGAATTGATCTTAGTTTTTATTTTCTGATTTTAATCAAATGCATATAATACACTGAAGTCATTTTTGTTATTCTCACTTCCTATTTAACTTTTAGTAGTCATAAAGTAAAGTGTTGCAGTTGTTCATAAAACAATGTTTTCATGTCTGCAGGAAAAGGGTTTTATTATGAAGCCCTTTACTTTAAAAAAAATCATTACTAAAACTTGAAGAGGCTTTAAACTCAAGTTCTATGTAAACTGACTGGTTAAACCTTCAGGATGTATGGTGGGTGGTACCTCCCCAGTTGAGCTGTAGCTCATTTTCCTGGAGTTTTGCATGTTTCTTCTAGCTTCCTTGTCTAGTGTCTACAGTAGATTGTATGTATATCGGGTTAGCTGTGGGGTGGGGGGAGTGGGGGGGAATGCTGTTTCATGTGGGTACATTATCAAACTAGACATAAATGTGTATTTTTTGTCATTCAGAGTGCAGAGTTATTCTTCAAAATATGCGGACAAGCATATATGAGATTGGACATGTTTTTTAAATGCTAAGCAATGTGTATTTCTTTAGAAAAATAAACTTTCCTAAAGGCTCCTGCAGAGTACAATTCTTCAGCACAATGCAGCCGTAACATCATTCTGCTTTTGTGATGCTAGACAGGACAGAAAATAAAAATAAACATTATTTAATTTATTGTTGAAGGTTGAGCTCTTTAAACTGCCTCTATATATTCCTCAATGATAATTACATCAGAGGTAGCATCTCTGCTCTTTTGGAGGAATAAGTCAATACAGCTGGAAACTGGTCAAAGCTCATCTCCAGTCACATTTGCAGCCAAAGGAACTGACACTTGGCTTTCAGTGGTATATTTGCTCTTAGAAGTGGGCAAAGTATCACAATGATTAGAGAAGGTTCAAGTAGGTGATGCCATACAAAAGCACCATCTAAATTATAGATACAACTGAAGAGGGCTCTTACCTTAAACCATCAGAATAATCAACTAATGACTGTGATATTTGACACACACAGTCATAACCTCAAAGCTAAAATCCATACCCTATCTGAAAATTAAAATCTACATTTACTACACTTTATTCCCCCACCCTTATACATAATTGCACTCTGCATAATCTCAGCTACGCTGTATTTCACATCAGAAACAACAATCTAATAGCTTCTTCAAAGTGAGGAACTTTAAATGAAACTCTGGTCTCAGTTTTTTGCATTTGGATCCTTAGCACTAATCCCACTCCTTCATGTCATGTTCAGCAATCAACCAGGTTTAAGAAGACAATGCCAAACAAAAAGCTTGCATATCATTTGTGTTGCAAATCAAAGAGAATGACATAATGCTCTGTTGTACTGCCCAGATAGGTTATATCTAACCTGCAACTCATCCAGATATGGAATCCAGGTAGCATGTTAGATGAATATGTTTAGAAATTGAAATGGTATAACACTTATTTAGCTATTACTGATGCTCCACATAGTCAGCTGTTTATATATATATATATATATATATATATATATGATCTTTTTCCTTCAGAAGAGACAACAGGGAAGGCAAAACTGTTTAGGAGTCACTTAATGCACACAGACAAATGGATACACGGACTTCCGTAGCATGAAGGGCACGAGTTAAACGCTTTGCTTTTTATTAAACATTCAGAAATAAATGGAGGAAAAAAGAGCAGACCATTTCCTCGGGCTGAGTGCTTCAATTACTGAACAATTGCACTAAAATCACTGCTTCTTTCTGTTTGTTTCCCCTCATTTCTTCTTAACTACTGAGGCACAATGTAGGTTTGCAGTTCACACTTTTGGTTGATGTTTGTTGCCAGAAGTTGACCAAAATCAAATATTATTTGTCTCATTATAATCACATTTCAAAGCTTTATAGCTCTGAGGCTGGTATTCAAACTACAGGCAGGAAAGCTGCCATTAAAAATGCACTCCACAATAGTGACTGGCATGAAAAATCATTCCATTTTAATGTTTATATGGATGTGAACACTTTTTCTTGCACATTTATATATTTCCAGGCTCTTTATACTGAAGCTTTTTCCTTTTTAAAATAAATTCCAGGATACTTGTGTATTATCTTCTGAGAGCTGGAGTTTATCTCAACTCAGTTAAGAGGAGGGGTATACCATAGACAGGTTACCACTATAATCATGCAAAACATTTGTGTTCCAAAAGAATCCTGTAAAACACTCCCTGTCAAATCGTTTCACATCTTTTGTCTTTATTATCAAACCAAATTTACCTGTAATGTAGCTGAAAAGAAGTAAAGAAGCTAACTGAGGGATAAAGGTAGAGTTGACAATACTTGGCTTTGTTTCCCAACTAGTGGACCGCCAAAATAAACACTGAGCTTGAGCTTTGGTTTCAAAAGTAAATGAACAGCTAACAGGATATGAGTGATGCTCTAATGACCTAAGAACTGTGGGAATCCCTCACAGGGTCCCTGTAGACAAACAGTGGCTGTGGGAAATTAGTCAGAGACTGATAGCAGTGTCAATAAACTTGACAGAGGCAGAGGAGTAAAGTTGTCTGTCTGCAATTTCTTGATTCATCCAAGATCACAGCGCGTTTTGTTTTTGTCTGAGAAACAGGAAGCAACGATCTAAAACTTCCTCTCTCTAACAGCCTACCACAACTCCTACGATAGGATATTCAGGTTTTATTAAGCCAGCTGGAACAGGAGACTCCCCACTTCTTTTATGAGTTTACAACCTGTCACTTCAAAGTATTTTCCTTTATTGTATGTCCACCCTGGGAACCTCCTGGATCACAACACTTTGAGTCAGTCTTTACATTAACTTTCCATTATTCCACTCCAGAGTATTTATTTATTTTATTTATTTGTTAGATTATGTGGTGGTCCTACTGTTGGAACTGTCTGTATGTTTAATGTTTTTCAAACACACAGGTCAGATGAAGAGACAGAAAAACTGTTCAGTTTCATGTGTGATCAGCTTTTTGGAGAAATAATACTGATGAGCAACATTTATTCAGAGACTCTTTTTCCATGCTTTTAACTTAACAATCATCTTAATGGAAGCTTTTCTGTAAAATAAAACTTTGAAATGAAAGGTATTTCTGATGAGCAACTTTTTACAATTTAACTTAAGTATTGGTGCAGATTTGCTGGGTCATGTTTGGACATTTTATTCTTAAATGTCCCTTTATTTAGTAATTTAATTATACAACACATTGAGCAGTCACAAGGAAGTAAATAAACATGCAGCTTGGAATTTTGATTAATCATTTAATTTATAACTAGAAAAATGCAGATACATAGTGAACATGAAAAATATGTTTTTGGATTTTAATGTTAGACAAATACCCTAAAACCGTAATAAGACTTATAATCATTTTCATAATTGGTTTGATAATATAACATTTTTACCTAAGGTAATATTGTTTGCTCTAGTTTAGACAGGTATGTTTGGAAAATAGATATGAATCTAGATGGTGAGCCGACTTATAAAATAATATCTGGTATAAATGGTTAATGGTCTTGTACTTGTATAGCGCTTTTCTACACATCAGTGTATTCAAAGCGCTTTAACACTATCTGACACATTCACCCATTCGCTCACACAAACGCTCACACATTCACACACCGGTGACACAGCACCGGGTTCAGTGTCTTGCTCAAGGACACTTCGGCACGTGGACGTCAGAGCCGGGACTTGAACCACTTGTTACGAATTGACCCGCTCTACTACATGCGCCACAGCCGCCCCATTGTTTCATGGTCATTATTGTATTTTTTCTGAGAGAAAATGAAAAAGAATTGGCAAAGGTAATTAAGATAAAATGAAAAAAACCTCTGAAAAAATAACAATTATCAAAAGAAAAAGAAATTGCAAGATCAGTAAAAATATAAGAAACAATACAACTATACACAAAAAAAGGGTTATAAACTGTTTTATGTTTCAACATTTTATTATTTTCTTTTTTTAACTACTAGATGGGACTCCACTAGTACTACTTGTGTTTGAAGACAATGAGCTACAATGTTTTAAACATGATCATACACTGATCTAAATACCATATTTTTTTTTATGTATGACTTGTTTGTACCAGGAAATATAATATTTCATTATATTGTCTATATGGATCAAGAAATCCCAGATCAACATTCCCTGCTCTATTTTGGACTTTACAATAAATTTTATGTTTTTTATTTCTGTTGAATAGTTTATTATGTTAATTTATTGATCAAAATAAGTATCAACCATTGGCTGTTGATGCCCACATTTAGTGATCTGAATCCAATTTCCTTTCGATGAAAAGGCTTTTGTGACTACTGGGCGGGAGAGAAATGTCTAAATAAGATATGTGCTGGAGTACAATTAACGCTTATCACCCCAAAAAGTGGAAGGAGTGAGAGTACATCAGAGGACATTCCCAGATTTTGCTGCTTTATGTAATATCAGAGATTTCTCAGATAGAAAAGCATTGCTTCAGCTTCTGCTCTTATCGCCACTGCTGTAGACACCTGTTACAAGCCCACCTCCCATCTCTCCAGTACTTCTATACGCATTCACACATTTATGGGCACACATCAGACTTCTAGCCCTTAAGCCCCGTATAGATTTCAATTCCAAAGGTTTTAAGCAGCCAAGTGCAAATTCAGGAACAATGTCACAATTACCAGGATAGCAGCACTTTCAGGGACCCAATTAGTTAGAAAAGGACAGCAGTAGAGTATCCTGTTTGACATTTTGCTAGCAAAGTGGTACTTGCATTAGACTGCATAATTAAATTGCATTTTATAAAATCTGACACAGAAAAAAAGTGTTTCTTTGTTGTGTTTTGTTTGAGAAATGTTATAAATTGTATCTGGAATAAAGTTATATAGATTTAATGCAGATTTAGATTTAAAATAGTTAAACTCTCATATGAAAGAACCCCTCTCAGTATGACTAATGGGCATAACAGGGTGACATTTAATGAAGGGAGGCATTAAACACTCACTGGATCCTATAAAAGAAGCTTAAAGGAAACTTGAATGGACAAAGTTGCACCCTATTAAAATTTCCTAACACACTGTCATGGATGACTTAGAACTGTGTGAATAGTTTAAATTTTCACCCACAAAAAGAAAAGAGAGAAATTCTGTCAACTCAATCAGTGAATAATATGCAAATGTGTTTTTGTTGTTAGCAGATGCAACTGAACCACAATGTTCTTTTCTAAGCTTGATTTAACAGAAAAGTACAGGCTTATTATTGCTCAATGTTTTTAATTACAAATTTGCAGTGTCATAATGTTTTTGGAATTCAGATAAAGTACCAAAACAAAACTCTTTCTCACAACCATAAAAATTGTCCTCATGTGTTGCAAGTTACTCATAATTTGTGTCAAATGTTGTTCAGTTGCCTTAATTAAGCCAACTCAGTTATGTACCAGCGTCATCCGGTGCACAGTGATCCTGCAATTGAATGCAGGAATATTCCGTGTAATGGATAAAATTAACATCTTTATTTCATAATAGAAACAGAGAATATGTCCAATAGTGAATGTGCTTTGGGTATGCATGCATATGCACTCTCACACCTGGTCCATTTCACACAATTCAGATTTGTTTTGCACTTGTTACAGAAAAAAATGGTTGTTTTTCAAAGTAGAGATGTTTGTTCTGTGTGTGTGCCCTGCATTCCTGGGTTACTATTAATGGCTTTTTTTTTTCTTTACCCAAGACAGAAGTTCACAGCACAGTGGTGCATTGACAACTAGATTTATTCATGAGGAACATAATAATGAGACAGTGGAAAGAAGAAGATAGAAGCTATTTCTGAGTGGTGATGGGCTGCTGCAAGTCCTGAGGTCCCCAGTCGCAGCCTGGAGGGGGACCTAGATTTATATGCTCACTCTGTACTGGGTGACTGGCAGCTTCTGTCTTGGTCTGCATTTAATTTTTACTCTGGGCTGCCTCACAGTGATAACTCTCAGGATTATAGCTGCCATGGTGGCAACAGATGAGTGAGAAGAGTTTAATTGTGATTCGTCTGGAGGTCACTCATCAGATGAATCTTGATGAGCTCTAAGAAAACAGTTCGGTTGGATGCTGATGATGGATCATAGATAATGAGAGTGTGAGAAGTTCATGTGTCAGGCAAGTCATCAGGGCCTCTTCTGTCTCCATGGAAGTGGTGAATCATCTCCTCTTGCTTTGAGAAAGGAGGAAAAGCCGCAAAGACACTGATATTTAATCTGTGGATGTGGGGGGGCATTGGTTGTGCTCCATCAGCTGGTAGGAATGTCTGAGTGGAGTCAAAACGTCACTTGAAGTTCATTTCACATAAATGAAATGGGGACCATGTTTGAGAACATCATCTGGTGAAGTGTTTTGCTCTACGAAGATATTTACTTTACCTAATTATGACCTGTGATGCAACACACATGAAAGGTAAAGGTGTTGCCGTGGAGAATGGGGAGTACGAATGATAAATCATGTCTGTGGCACACAAAGATAGGAAAACTGTCATCAATCACCTTTTCCTCAATTCAGGGCATTTAATGAGGAAATGTGCCTAGAAAAGGGGAGGAGTTGGTGAACTGTCAATGTGGCTGCTGAGGTCAGTTTCATATCCAAGCATTTAGAAGCCATGGTTGGTATGACACAAAATTAATCCTACCTGAATGTGTATTTTAATTAGTACCCATCAGAAAATTAGTTGACTGACATCATGAATTCTTACTTTTGGATGACAGAAATTACATCAATACAGGTTCCTATGGAGGACGTAGAGCTGATGCCACTGAGTCACCTGACTTTGTTTCTCAAAAATTATGGGGGGATTGCTAATCCAGTCTCAGACCAGTTAAAATAGGACAGATTGTATTGTGTGGAGTATTCTTCCTGGTCAAAATGGTTATTTCATGCTCCACATTCAGGTGTAGCAGCTTGACAGGGCAAAAAGAACAACCCGTGGTTTTACACATTAATCAGACATTAACGGACAACATGGAGGTGCGGTTGCTTCTATGAAGTCTATTAATGACT
>JBAMIG010000020.1:4514119-4535633 GCA_037177335.1 Kiunga ballochi
TACATAAATATATATATATCAGGTCACATGTTAATACTTTGTAATCCACAGGCTTTATTCATAAAGCAAGTTCTTACAGTTTGCAACAGTACATAAGACCTTTCAATACTTTCTTATCAATCCTGCTGCCAGATGATGCTTGGAAGAGGTTGTGTAAGATCTTTTTGCTGACTTCTGCTCTGTTCTTGCTGTTTTGAAGGAAAGTCAAACCAGCTGAGCTGTGACACAGATGGTAACCACAAGGCTCTTTGCTTCTATCACAAATGTGCCTTTATTGCAGCTGAACAGCTGGAATATAATGACCCGCTGCTGATATCTATCAATACTTAAAACATATGCCAGGAAAAGTATCTTCAGACAAAAAAACTTTTAATCATATTCTGGTGCCGTTGCCTGATAGTGTTTTAAAAATAGCCAGGTTCAACTCAAAGTTTAGGTTTTCTTTGTTCTAACTAAAGGTGATTGCTCAGCATGATCCCCATGGGTTTAATTTATGTTGGTGCATGCAGTGTGAAGGAATTAGTTGTGTTCAAGGACATGAGCTGAACATGTTGTTCTTCTGGCTCATGAGACAGTAGGGAATGCCATTTTTACCCTTTAGATTTGTAATTGGTGAGGAAGAATGAGTTACACCTGCTCGGTGGGATTTTGAGTTTTAAATGGATCTGAATGACATTCTGCAGACAATATTTCCTGAATTATACTCACATAACTCAACTTCTGTGTATCTATGAAGATAGAAAAACAACCAATCTGTTGCCTAGTTTTTATATCTTTTTGCTCACACTAAAACATCCTCTCAAACACATTATTGTGTCATTTTGGTGTCCTTTATTCGCAGAAAGCATCACATTGATGATCTCCTTGCCTCATCTTTATAATCACAAATAAATGCATCACCCTGAGGCCCCCTCAAAATTCTTTATTTTCTTCTTTTGTGTTTAACTTTGAGCTCAGTTCTGATAGAGGTCTGAATGTAATCTTTCCCAAACTTCCTGTTTTATAAAGCACATTGGAACCATGAGAAGCTGCCTCGGTTGTTACTTTTTACCCAGTTTTATGAGTGTGCAGATGTGGCCACTTTCCAGTGTCTGAGAAAAATGTTAACAGCTGCTCTTAATTTATCTGGAGTAACAAACTATTTTAATCCTTTAACACCTGAATAAAGAAGAACTGGAAAGAAACATCCAATTTTTTAAATGAGAAAACTTTATTTGATCCTTTAGCAAAATCTGAAAAAAATTCAATAAATTTTTTTTCAGTGCATTTACTGTTTATTATCATGGAATAGGTACAAATTATTGTGTAATCTTCTGGTATCTGGCATCTTTGGGAGTTTGTTAAAGTCCTACCTGGCTTTTTCATCACTATGTTTTAAGTTTCTGTCTTAAAATGTCAACTTTGGCCCTGAAGTATGATTGGATTAGTCTTTGTTTTAAAAACTATTTAAACATTTAACTTTATTTAGATCATTTTTGCCAACAATTCCCCTACTCCTGTTATAGACAAAACACCGTGCTGCCATTACCATATTTATTTATAATGATGTGGATGTACCCGGGTGTAAATAATCCCAGAATAGTGGGGATGTTCAATATTATTTTATTTTTACTAATAACTGATATACCAATTTTCTCCATCTCTCTGTATCAATAAAATACAAATAAAAAATAATAATCTGTTAAATAAAATGCATTTTCCAATATTCAGCTACTTTAATGTCTCTAAACATGTAAGGGCACATTTTGATGATATTACAGCCACAGGATTAGTTGGAGTTGTGCCAAACAAACAAACAAACCAACAAGCAAACATGTCTGGAAAAACTATACATGTCATATTTGTTATTTAGTCATTTTGATTTAGGGGAGATTTTGCTGGAGAGTGTGATACATAACATGTTGTCATTAGAAAATAGTAAAATCCAGTACAGATACTTTCTGATATTAAATTTTACTGCTCATATTGGCCGATAATGTCAAAATCCCAATAATATCAAGATCTCTACTGAATAGTTTAAACTTTTTTCCCATCTCATGCTTTTACTTTTCATGGTCTTAGAGCGACTCGTTTGCTTTTTGACAGATTCTTGGCTATCCCAGATCTTGTTCATATTGACCATTGCTTTGTTTATTTTCAGTCTGGACATTTTTAGAGTCAGATCTCTTTTATGTGAAATCTATTGTTTGTGATTCTGGAAATCTCCCATTCAACATGGCTTTGGTCCACAGAATTTAAACAACAATCAGTTACTAGTTGGGTTTTGTAAAAGGAAAAACTGAGCCAGACTATTGTGATACAACACACGACAATATTCTATGAGGATTTCCAAACCGTGCAAAAGGGGGAGCAGACAATAAGAATTTGGCAAAAACAAGTTCTGCATTGTCAGATTCATCCTGGCTCTGAACAACATTGGAACAAGAACATTCTGGCTCGATTTTGTGTGGAGAAATTGCATAAACCGATAGTTTGGCGCCATCAAACAATACGCACCCACGCATATCTCCACAGTAGCTATGATGAGAAAAACAGTGTCACAGAAAATATGTATGTGTTTATTCTGGTTGATTATACAATCTCAGTTTGTAGGCTTTAATTGCCTTTAAGACAGAAACATGATCTCTTTGATATGCTTCATGCCAGAGAGAGAGATGTGTTTACAAATGTCATTGAAGTTTTCAGAAAATTTTTGGCTTTGCCTTCATGAGAGACACCAATCACCACAGAGGTCTCATGGCTGTAGTTCAAGCCATTTCCAACATTTATGGTACATTTTGAACATCTTTGACAATCATTAAAGGCAGAGAGGGGACATTTATCTGTGTATATAATTTTTTGTATTAGCTCCTGACAACCCCATTCTTCTATCTGAGAGGCCTCTAAGAAAACAAAGAATGACCAACTTAAATTCCCCTGAAGGTTTTTTATTCCACTTATTTAATCATAATGGTGGTTTCTGTGGTTTGTTAATAAAGTAGCTTGTTTACATTTAAAGGGATTTAATTTCTAAATGACTTCTATGAAACTGCTTTAATTAGACTAACATCCAGCAGCCCTTATAAATGTTTACAGCAGTTGCATTTAAAGTTTTAATATATGTTTAAAGGAATATTTATTTTTATGCTTTGGGTCAGAGAGTTACTTTTAATTTGCCAGCACTGAAAATAGGTTAGATGAGAAGTAAGTTGTTAACTTATGTTTACTTCATATGCAATAAGTTAGTCAAACATTTTTATGTGGAACATGAGGTTAATATAAACCAGAAGCCTCTTAATTGATGATGTAATGTTTTGTCTTCACAGTAAGACTTTGAAAGCTGATCTAACCCATGACTTCATTATCACAATTCCAGCAAATAAGGTTGGCTGCAGCAGTGAGGTAATTTGCTGCAATATGACTTCTATTTCTGCTAAATTATTAACAAGAAACTGTCATCCTTTCCCAATGAGACTGTCAAACTTATTTAACAAAGCAAAGCATGAAACAAAATATCAGCTCTGTAAACTGCAACAGGTTTGACTCATGTCTGCCTGAACTCAAAGATGCATCAGTGAATGAATCATACTGAGCTTACTCCACTACTCGGAATCAGAGTCAGTCAGTGTTTCACCATACAGTATTTTGACAAGTTTAAGGATAAAGTAGAATGAAAAATAACATAAATACATCTAATAAAAATGTCAAAAGCAGTAATATCTTATTGTTTAGTACCACTGTCTTTCTATCTTCTGCATACAACTTCCTCCTTATCAAAATACAGTCATAAAAGACATTAGAGGAGGAAAATATAGTGCTGAGTTATAGTTTTTGTTTTTTAAGGGGCACATTTTTAACATTAGCCTTTTTTGTTCAAAGAAAAGGAAGTTGCTTGGATTCACAGTCATAGTGCAGGTGACTGTGTTGACCTGACATCTGGCAGAGAGGGCAGCCTGGCAGCTAGCTGTGTGAGTGAGATAGGGGAAACAAAGAACATTTAATAAGTTATCATGGAAAAAAAGCTGACAGTATTATAAAATATAGACATGAATATGAGAATATTTTCCACATCAGCGACCTTTATACCATTGGTATAAAGCAACTTGTGGGATCCAGGGTCAGTGAATGGACTGGTTCTGGCATAACTGTAACAAGAGGTGCAATGAATCATTCAAATGTCCAGAAGATGTTTAGAAGTAAGAATGAGATAAAGCAAATTAGATGCTTAGAGAAAAGAACTGCCATTTTTCAGAGCACAAGAAGAGCGAAGAGGTGTCGGCAGAGTTTGACCTTCTGTCTGGGCCGGGCCATCAGTCTTTATCTCTGTTTATACAGTTTTTCAGGGTTGGTTCATTCAGAGTTGCCAACCTGGTTACCTTTCTGTTTGACAGGTGAGATAAATATATTCATGTGCTTGAGATACAACTTCAGGACTGTGGAGGCAAGTCTTCAGGGACTTTGAGCTATTTTTACTCTGACTTGACAACTAAAGAGAAGATTTCCTGGTTATGAATTGCAAACATGGCTTTGTCAAAAAACATATGTATGCAGCTGTTTGCAGTCATACTTCATCGAACGCTGTAGCAGATCTTTGAAAACAAATTATGAAATTCATGGTTTGTCATCAGTTCAACTAAAATATGATTTTTTTTCTTCAGTAATAGTTTATATATATATATATATATATAAACTGATTGCAGCGTTTGATTCTTAAACTTTATTTGTTTTTCCATTCCCTCTGAAGGAAGATAAAGGAAAATAAAAATAATTAAATAAAGAATTAATTATATTCTTAAAAGCACTGCAGTAATGCTGGCATTTCCAGCCGAACTCATACAGTTCTTTGCAAAAACAACAGATTGATGTAGCTTTCAAGTCAAGAAAATTACTTTTTTTTTCCAAATTCACCATCTTTTTACTGAATATGAGCAATTGTGGAAGTCACTGACATGTCTCTTGATTGGTCTCATACCCCAAATTCTGTCATGAATCCTCTTATAATGTTTTGGTTTGTGTGTGCATAATATTGTGTTTGCAATTATTAAGATAATAAAGTGACATTCTGTTTGTATATTTACTTGGAAGGATTCAGACATTCTTGTCTATACATAAAAGCTTTGCCATTTGTGAGCACTAGAATATCATAGGGACAGGAAGGCTTAATGCATACTTAATGTGTTGATCCCTATAAAAAATGACTTCAAAACACACAGCTGTAGCTCAGGTGGAAGAGAAGTTGTCTTTCAACTGAAAGGTTGGGAGTTCAATTCAGGCTTCCCCTGACTACATACTGAAGTGTCCTTGGGCAAGACACTGAACCCCAACCAGCCCCCCCGATGTGCCTATTGGGGTGTGTGTGTGTGTGTGTGAATGTGACTGTATAGTGTAAAGCGGTTTGAGTGGTCGATAAGACTTGAAAAGCGTTATATAAAAATGAGGCTAAAAAATCAAACATTTTTAAGGCAGATGTGGCTCCAATTGGAATATATTTACAAGGTAAAAAGGTGACTCTTATAGAAAAATACTAGCCCTCATAATATACACAAAATATCAGTGATCAGTGCCTTTGAAAAAAATGTTTCCAACAATATAACAGGATGGAAAGTGAGGATGAGGTGATCAAAGTGATACATTGGTGTCCAGGATGTTGAATTATACACAGGAAACTAGAAATTTCATTTCTTTCCTCTCTTGCAGTACTTTTTTTCTCTTTAAAGCTCACTGATTAACACTCGGCAGTTCATTGATTAGTACTCTGATCAGTAGTGCTGGCTCTGTTCCCTGAGTTTGCAGAGGTTAGGCTTGGGTACAACTGTTAAGGCAGATCCAATTTTCCAAACCAGTAGTTTACCAAAGAATTAAATAAGGCAGAATGCACTGTATCCAATAAGTTTGCAGTTTATGAGCTTTTGCTTCCTCTTACCAGGTCCTCTAGACATTTAGTTGGATTATGCATTGGAACTGAGCATCACAATGTGTCTCACAATCAAGATACATACAGACTTCTTCTAATTTCTAGTCTGTATTAAAAGCTGCAGTAATGTTGTCAAAGAGTATAATTGGTTTTAACTTCACTGTCGTTACCACCTCCACCAAGTAGGTTCGGTTTGTTGCCTTTGTTTTTATATTTATGCGACAACTTGTCAAATTTTTATTTCTGAGGTTTAATTCTAATTTAGATTCCATTAAATTTTGGTACTGATTTGAATGAAATATTTGACATGTCATTATACTCACATATCCAAATGGTATGGAAAATATGCACATGTAGGTTATATGTGTCTGTTACGACCCTTATTGGCAGAAGGGGTTTTGTCGTAACCACATAAGATCTGCACGGTTGTGAAGGTAGTGAAAATGAGTTTATTCCCAGAGAGGGTATCAGTACACAATAGTGGTCCTAGACCACCAGAGTTGGGGTTCACAATGCTGCTCAAACACACACACACACACACACACACACACAGTCATATTGATTACAAACAAATCAAAAACTCTATGTAAATGTACAAACAAAATATATATTAAATATATTTACAAAACTACAAGTTATGGCTATGTACAAATACAAACAAACAAAAACTTAACTAGCCCAACTCAAACTACACATTATCTAAAGATACAAATAAACAGAACACCAAGTAGTTTTAACACTTATAGAACCAAACTATATACATATACAAAACACAACAATCCTATAAATACTAAACTAAGTGTAAATACCAAAACTAAATCTAAGCTAAGCTAAACACCACAAGATGAGCTAATTTACAAAGTGCACCACGAATACTAAGCCGAAGTCATAAAGTTCAAAGTCTGCAGATCCACAAGCCTTGGAGAAAGAGTCTGTTTCCAAACAATTTCTCAGTGAACGAATGATGATGTGACCTTTATTTTCCTGTTTGGGTGTGTGTTGGATGGTGAGTGGCTGAGGGGTTTGTCCAATTTGGAGGCTGCAGGTGAAGGTGTGGCTGATGCAGGCCTCTCCAGGTGAGGGTGCAGGCAGGTTGACGGGAGGGGAAAATGACAGATGATTACTGAAATGACAGGTGTCTGTAAGCAATTTATAATGAGCTGACTGGTCTAGGTCTGCACTCCCCAGGTACTTTTCTAGTTTTTATTTGAATTTTCCAGTTATTTTGTTTTAAGGGATAGCATGCAGCACATTGTCACATCCCAACACTGTTTTGTGTCTTTGCATTTGTATGTGGCTATGTGTTTTGATTTGTGTTTACCCTTGAGCATGCCCATAAAGTCCTGCAGTCTGAGTACAACAGCTTATCATGACCTTGCAGACTCTTGGCAGCAGGCTGAGTAAGTGCTTCATTATTGAAACCACCAGCAGCAGGGCCCCCAGTGTTAAACACACTGACCACCCAGAAGACTAAATTACCTTGGCTTTATAGGGAAAGCATTTAAGCCATCTTAAATAATGATTAATACACCTCCACCACAGCACAAAATAGCTCTCCATACACCATCATCCATCACCAATATGAAACTGCATACTCTATAACACTTAAATTACATTCATTAGTGAAGTCTGAGGCACAGAGGCTGCTTGTGGCAGTCTGAGAAGTGGTAATTGTTCCGTTATCAATCACTTCTGTGATTGGGAAATCAAACAAAACAAATGAGGAAAAATAAGAAGGGAACTTTTGATTTCACGACAAATAATGTGAACAGTTTCCTTGTACAGGATCACAGATAGAAACTGTGTTTACCCCACGTTTCTCATCACAGATCTGACCTTCTGCAGGCAAGTGAAGCTAAAGTTTACACTGTGGTCAGCCAGTTAATTTGTCATTGATCTCTAGAGCTGAATTTAATTTACATTTACAAGTCTGAGCTGGAGTTGCACTATGTATGCATTTTAATGAGGCTTTCAAGCCTTTACAGCTTAGTGTTAGACTCTGTTATTCACATACACACTCTTCCATATACACACACTAATGTATCATTGATTCCCTTCAAATATATTTGTGACCATGTGGGATAAATGTCATGAATAATAAACTGAAAGCAGAGATTGTGTCAAGAGGTCAGAAGAGAAATGCATCAACAATTTTGAATCCTAAATTTTACGACGGCCGTGTACAGAAAAAGCCAGCGCGTGTTCTTTTTGTCATCTATCCATCATTTCTGTGACATGTCCCGGCTGAGTTTGTATCACCTGGAGCCAGATTAGCTCCAAAGAGAAATAAGCTCATCATGTGTCAAATTTTCAAAGCTGCATATCCACCTGTTACATAAAGGTCGTTCAGAGTTGGAATTTCGAGTGCACAAACCCACGTCTTACTCTACAATAACCCCAACATTTGTCTTCCAGGTTTACCTAAGAATGAGTTGCAAATTGATACTTGGAGCTACTTTTTAGACCTTTGTATGAACCTAACCTATAAAGTTAGCGGTGAATCATTCTTTTTAGGGCTGTGCAGTGATACTTGCTATTTTTATCTCATACTATAACTATGTGGATACAAATTCAGCCTAATCAACAACCTTCCCGTAACCTTCCTCTGCTGGTGGACTTATAGCAGTCTAATGAACATCATGTCAAGCTGCAGGGACTTGTCTCTGTAGAGAAGTCAGATTCTCCATGCTGAGACCATGTGTAGCAATGAATTTTTTTTATTCTTACTTAATTCCATTGATTAATTTATTGCATCCCATATTTTGAATCATAGTCTTTTGCATCTTCAGTGATTATTGGTGATCAAGTTTTGTTCTTATTTTAAGTAATATGATAATAAATGGGAAAAAACACAGATAAATGATCAGGCTTGATATTGCTGCTACTTCTCACACATTATCAATATAAACTTATTCTTCATTTTGAGTTAATTAAATTTAATCTTTGTTGACCCTTTTTTCACCTCTTACCATCTTCAAATATGCATGATACCACCTATATGCAGCAAACAGCATTGTTTATCTGGTGCTACTACCGCTATCCGCAATTATCAGCATCTGGACCCTTAGAAGAAATTGTCTTGGGACTGCAAAAGTCTAGAAATTAAAAATCCATGTTTATAAGGTTCAAAAAGTACAAGTCTGAATAATTTAGTCTTCTACCTCCTGCCCTAATCATACAAACTCAGATTGATCTTTCTATAATTAAGAAACATTTTTTTATTAGCTGTGCAGGTCTTTGTAACTATTATTTTGTCAAGTTCAACTAAAAGCCCATTGGTAATTACCTGTGGGTATACTGGATATGCAGTGGGAATAATCCTGAACAGTATGTTGCTGATGGGAAAAAGGCGTCTAAGCAAAAGTAAGAAAACAAACACCTAATTAAGATGGTGTTCAAGCAATAGTTTGACATTTTAAGAATTTCTTCTGCTGCTTTTACAGGGAGTTCAGATGCTTTGGAAGTTAATTGCTTTGCTGTTGCTCCAGCTGTCACTGATGGGAAAAAAATGTGGGATTTGTTTCATCTAAATCTTGAAAAGCTGGTTTTTGAAGAAGTTGTCATAAACGAGGACGATTTTACACTTGTTCACATCTCAGATCTGAACATTTGGCAAAACCTATAGACATACCACAAGTCCTGTTTAATCAAAGCAGCTGTGAGGAGTCACTTTGTGCTGGTTTAACACAGCCTGGCCATATATCACACTCAGGCCCTGAATTCTTCAACTTTATCCTGAAATGAGTTGGAAGGACATGATAATGATCCAAAGTTACAGACATAAAGAGTCATTTAAAGTGAGGCGAATACAAAAATGCTGAGAAGGCAAAAAATATTTCCAAGTCAGCTTCTGAGGGCAATGCTGCTCTGCTCTTTTAGTTGTTAGAGTGGATTTCCACAGCTGTTCGGTGATTAGCCCTGGGCGGATCGGCACCTCTGTCAGGAATCCACCAAGCCACTGCATTCCCTTACCTCCTCTGACAAACACCCACAAACTAAAGAGATTCACAGATACAAAACAAGCGTAGACATAAGATTTATATAAGCAATCCTTGAATTACACTCACAGTTTGGCCGTCAGGAATGTGTCGGGCCCGTGGACTTTGATGCCTCTGCCCCACTTTTGTTTCAACATGTGATCACTTTAGTCCGACTGACCCTTTTCACATATTGTAAGTTTGTTTTATTTCTAATACAGACTGTAATATCTGAAATGCTTTACAAAAAAGCATCTCTGGCTTGTTATTTGCTATAATTATAAAACAATTACATAATGAATTTCATATTTTCTTTATCTCTATTTTATTTGCTCAACTGGTCAGATATAAAGCAGGTCAGGATTTCATGAAAGCATGTAATCTACCATCTCATTCAGCTTCCTGTAACCTAAAAAAAACCCTGCTATAACCTCAGAAAGGTTATGTGACATTTTTCTGGCATTAGCATGGATAGAAACTGTTTGAACAAAGAAAACTCATCATCTGCTCTTTTAGAAGGGCTGATGTTTAAGCAGCTGTTGCTATGGCAACCAACAGTTGCTGCAAGTACAGCAACCACTTAGTTTTGGTTATTTTTACATTTAATGTAAAAAAGAAACATAAAATAAACAGTAAAATTGGTCATCCAGAAACATTTGCAACGTGTGCACACTTAAACAACAATGTATGTGCCACAATATTAATAACAACCTGATGCTGTGGTCATGGATCTCATCTTTCTGGGTAATCAGCAAACATGCTGAATTGCCAGAGTGCTGGAGTCCTGACAGGAAAGAAATTGATTGAGATATAAAACAGGAGGCGCATCACTATGTTTGAAGAGCACATGTGAAGCAACATTTTATGACTCCATATGCAACATATGACCCTGAATCTAAATCTGTCTCAGCCACTGTATCTTGCAGCCAACTGGTGACAAGTAAATTGATGCTGGTATTGAAGAATAAATGAAATGCACAGTAAAATTAGATTTAGCTCACATTTGGTTACATTCTAATTTATGTTCGACCCACCTTTGCAATTTTACTTTAATATGTGCAGCTGTTTTTGGCTTTATTTACAGTACATATCACATCAGGGTCTAGCCTCACAATCCATTGTTATAAATTGTGTGATAACAATCAGCTATGCAGTTGTTTTCAGTTTGGTGGTGGGAATATGTCAGCAGTGTGTCAGTAACTTTGTCTTAAAATAATAATGTCCATAAATGTTAAGTCTCCATGTGCTTTTAACATCTATGCTGAATAGTAAAAAAAAAATTAAAGAGGAATCTAATGGAGGGAAGACGATAAGCGCATCTCCTTTCATTAATGTAGGTAAAAGTGAATTTATGGCACTCGTGGTGAAAAGCTGAAACCTAAACTGGATATTTGTGGGGATTGAGGTAAAGAAAATCCAGTAGTTGTCTCACTTTTAATCCTTTGTTGTGAAAATTCATCTTTGTAAACAAATGTTATCATCTAAAGACCAAACTAACGCTTGACTTTTTACTTTTTTCTCTCTCTTTCTCTGAAACAGCTTCAATGCTGCTTCATTTTCTTTGTTTAGAATAAGGTGGTTTTGTTCTACATGGCATCAGGGACTGGATCCCAAAGAATACCATTTATGATTGACTCAAATATTTAAAGTCAAATGTTTGGACACACTTCCTCATTGGATTTAATGGAAAATTGTGTCCAAACATTTGACTGGTAGTAATAACCAACCCAAACCTTCTTTGTTCCACAGGAGAGTAGCACATGTGACCTAAAAGAGAGATTTGAGTGACGAGATACCTGCACATATGAAAGGGTATAAAATAAGCTCTGCTTGGTCTTTGCTGCTGAACAAAACAAGCAAATGGCTTTTTCTCAATATTGTTTCCTCTGTGCAACCTCCTTCCATAGATATATTTCTGAGCATTTGTGTTAAATAATACAGTTCAGATTATGCCATGTTAGACAGGCTTCCCTTGTACATTGTAGCATTTTAATTTAGTATTGCTGCATGAAAGGCATAACTTCTGCTGCTTTGTATAATACACAGGAAATACTGTACATCTGCCCCTTGGTGTCATGTAAGTAGTTTATGTACTACCACGTGTTAGGTCAAAATTATCGCAGTGCAATCTTCTGATTTCTGGTGTTCACAAAGGGCTGGGAGACCAGTATTATATGGTAAACAACAGGATTTTGAATATATTTCCTAACATACAGTAATCCAAAATGTCTCACAAACCACGTCTATCCAACATAATATGAATGGTTTTAGGGGGTTAATATGTTTTACTTAACATAATACATCTTTGTGTTTTAAAAAGACAACTTTCAATTGATCAAAGATTAAAAACTACAAAAAAAGTCTTGAACTCTTCAGGTAACTGGTTTTTTCCACTGGGCTGGTTACCTGTCCAGGGTGTTCCTGGACCAGGCGGATGGCTGCTGGGATAGGCTCCAGCTACCTGTGACCCTGAATTGTTTCAGCGGTAAAGTAATGGATGGATGTTTTTTTTCAATTTCACACCAAAAGGTTAGACGTTGGTCGTTACATTTAACACCGTACAAATATGATATTCACTAAAATAATTAAAAAATATAAGCTTTTTGAAACAAAGCGATGTCAGAGATATATGTCTTGTAAGTGGTTCGTTTTAGCAAAGCACAGCATAAATCAATGTGGAGAGTTGGAGGGAAAGAAACTAGATTTCAGAAAATCAGTGGTGTTTGTCTAAAGCAGTCTGCTTTAACCCACTATAATGTCTGCAGAAGAAAATCAAACTGGTTTGACATGTTTGATGGTCTGTTTGGTACTTTAGGAATTTATTTCTAATGTTAAATGTAAAGAGAAAATTGTTTTATGCACATAGATCTGGTTTAGGTTGCTGAAGTGTGTCCCCAGATTATAATTGTCACAATCAACACTAAGCCATCATTGGGTTTTCTATTTTTGTTTTGTTATATCTGTGTACCTGTGCTATTTTAGACACACTGCATGCAAATATGTTTGTTTACTGTCAATTGCCTGATTTCTATTTGCTCACAGTGAGATGCTGAAAATAATCACCCAAAACAGACCCAACAGTCGGATGTGAGCACGCTAAAGCCCATTATTATACACTGCACTCATGATAAAAGTCATTTCTATCCCACTGTAGCTGTGGCCATGTTTTTACACCCTGTTTCCCACCATGTTAGCAGTCAGTGTCTTCTCTCCCCCGTGAATATGTTGTTCCTTACCGGGTGGGAAGCAAAAGTGGGAAAGACAACAAAATCGGACTTTCCACAAAGAGTTGGTGAGCTGTTTATTGATGTTAGATTACAAGCCAAGAAATCGGAAACCATTTTTCCTTGACATGATTAAAAAGCATCATGGACATCCCATATGGTCCAACACCAAAAGAAACAAATACCCATATATACTAACTCCCCACAAACATACGAGTTCCGATACTTTTTCAGATCATCATTAAATAGGAGTTAGTAAGAGAAATCCAGTCAAATAATCCTCTTTTATCTCAGAGAGCTGCTGTTTCAATGCTGATTTGATTGACAGATCTCATATTACTTTTGGAAAACCAGTCTGTGGTCTCTTCAGCTGTGTGTCATAAGCCAGTGTTTTCAATGAATCTCTCCCAGTTCACAAAAATGACTTGGCGTCCTACCATTTTCTGCTCTAACAGTTTCAGGACTGTGGCATAAGGACAAATAAATCATTTCTGTATCCACCAGTTCCGCATGCTTCTCTGCTCTCTCTAAGATCTTTATGTAAACAGCCTACATCTGGATTCACGGCTTTGAAACTGATTATTTTCATTTCATTAGTGGAATAAAAAAGGAGAAAATAATCAAAAACATGATTATTTTGTCATTTTAATATCGATTGGAAGCAGATAGCCTGACATTAGGAAAAAGCAAAACTATCACTGCAAATTATTTGTAGTTTCCTTAAAGCCAATGTTTTTTTTAACGGTTTAGTTTCAGGTTGTTAAATCAGTATATTGACATAGCATTAAGTTTTGAAGTTAAAATCATATTTATTTTAGTGTATTAGGAGTGAAACAGTTGTCTTACATAAGAATGCCACCATCTGCATCACCAATGCCAAACTCAGTGACGCACATACATTCTGCCTCATTCAGAGAAGAATAATTAAACTGGCCTTGATTAAAAAGTCTATGAAGTTGATGTAATTTTTTGGCATTTCCAATGTGGATATCATAGAAGGAAAATATTTCAAAGGAACAATGTTGCAGCTAAAATCAATCAAAACCTTTAGAGTTACACAGATGTTTGTTTTGATATCTCTTGGTGTACCAACAAAATAGTCTTTTTATCCATTTATTTAAGAAAAAAACATTAAAGTTGCTCCTGTTTCAATGTCAAATGCTGTATATATCGTCAGCGCGTTCAGATCTGAATCATAAAAGTTGTGCATTTTGTCTTTCATGTTACCCTCAGGCACCATATATAAACATCTTTTATTTAGACAGTCTCCTTAGATAACTCCTGCTGCTTTGTTCTGAAACATGAGCCTATAAATCTGGCTCTGGGCTACATAATTTTATCAAATAATGTGGATGGGGGAGGATCACAGCACGTTGGTAACAAATGAGTAATCAAACATCTTAAGTAAACTTTAAATACACTTCTATCGATCTTCTTTTTGTCATTTTTCCCTTCATAACAATTATGGATTGGCTTAAAAAAGAAAAATAGGAAAAAAGGTTTTGACATTTTTCTCTTTATTCTTTTGAAGTGTGAGAACAAGTCTAAACGGAGCCAAAACAGTCATTTTGTACTCCTTTTATGGTCTATCTTTTGAAGAAATATAGTATTCATATGTTTTACTGTGATTTAATAGAAGTTTAGAAATATAGCTGCATCGATCAAAAAGATATTCATCCTGAAAACGCAATTAAAGCAATTTTTAGAGCAGTTTTAACTCTATAAAGCCAAACATATATTTGACACAGAAAGTTTCTCTGACATTTTGCATCACTTTATGGCAGAAACTATTCAAAATCCTGCTGTGCAACATAATTCTGGTCTCCTGGTAAACACCAATGACTTAAGTTGCTGTACCAACTTGTATGTTTGGATGCATTAAGTGCACATGTGCACACTATCATTATTTATTTATCTGTCATGTCAGATATTTTCTTTATATTTATATTTATTGTTAAAACAAAACACTTTTTATCATTATGGTTGACTGTTAAACACGCCTTGTCCTGTCTGACGTTTTTTTTTTTTACCATTTTCTATGTTGACAGGATCATGAAGCAATCCCACTATGATATACTGGAAGCAAACCAGTTAAATAATTTTTCTGTATAGATAATTTGGGATCTAAAAGCATCATACAGGTTTTAAACATGTTTCACAAAGCAGTACAAGTGAATATACAATCTGGTCCTTGAATATAGTATATTAAAGAGAAAATCAGGTCCCCATAACAGGCTTTTGGGAGTCATTTGGGTCACTTTACACGTTGAACAACCCTCAAGGCTGAGTATAGCCAGACTGTTTGCTGTTGTGTTAAATTATGTTATATTTTTCCTCATTTTCAATTGTTTTCAGTTGATTAAACTGCAAACAAGATGCTCTACTGAAAAGCAAAGTCCAGTTTTGCTGAGGGGAAAATGAGATCTTCTGAGCTCAGAAATCTGATGAGATTAGGTATTTTACCTCCAGAGGGTAAAATATGTTTTGCTGCTGCAGAAATCATCAATGCAATGAAATATAAGGAGCAGCTTGTGGGTATTTATCAATAAGGTAGCCGCTTGTGAGAATATTTAGTGATTTATATGCAGATCTTTACCTTTAGTTGACTGGATATAGCTCATTTTGAACATTTCCATGCAGTTTTGTATGTACATATATTCAAAGCAAGAAGCTGCTCAGCACAGTAACGAGCTTGGGTGTGCTCATAGGCACCTGCAGGCTTCAGTAAGAGAGAACAGTGTTTATCTTTCACAAGTCGTCTGGGACAAAACTATAACTACAGCTTGTAGTCCCTAAGCTTCCAACCACCATTTTACTTACAATGATTTCTGCTCCCTCTAGAAAGCAGTTCTCTACGAGTAAAAAAATAAGAGGTTTTATTTTTAATGGTTACCTTTGGGGTCAAAACTGAGCATCCCTCAAGTAATCATTCGTGGGCATGTTTGTGTTGCTCATAGATGTCTTTTCTGCTGTGGTTGGAGACTGAGTCATTCATATTGAGGCAAGGAGCTCACTGAGATCATCTCTGTTCTCACTGCATCCTTTGTGAACTATTGATTTGAAAGTGCATCATGGCTGCATCAGTGAATCAATTCTGGTGTCTATAAAAAAGGCATTAAGATGCATGGAGAAGGATTACATAAGTGTAAAACACAAACAATTATCCTAAAAATGTGACGCGTATACTTTTCAAATAATTATATTTTATTTTTTAGAAGTGTAGCTGAGATATTATAATGTAAATACAAATAAAAGACACTTTTAGAATATTATTTATTCATATATTTAACTTTTCATATCATTATGTTTCTTTTCATGCTGGAATAAGTATATTCTTTTTTAGTTCACACTTAGCTGAATTTTTATTAAATCCCTTATTTGAACTTTTACTCTTTTTTTATCCTTTTTTTTTTTGTTTTTATCCAGCAAAGAAAATTAAAGCCTGACAGTGTACAGTTGTTTCCCTGTATGTACAGTAAGTATCTGGCAACAAAAAGAGTTTAAAAACAGCATCTCTGTCTTATTAGAGTTCTTGTTTTTTCCCCTTCTTGTCCAAATAGACTCATGTGGCACCTGGAAAACAAAGGTTACAACCAAATGCTTAACAAGTAGCTTCAAAATGTCAG
This sequence comes from Kiunga ballochi, assembly GCA_037177335.1. NCBI lineage: Eukaryota > Metazoa > Chordata > Actinopteri > Atheriniformes > Pseudomugilidae > Kiunga > Kiunga ballochi. Next base: position 4,530,840 of record JBAMIG010000020.1, read on the forward strand.
TTCACAAAAGCTGCAGATGTCGTTTTTCTGCACTTTGCTTTCTTCTTTAGCTAATAGTATATGTGAAAAGAGTGATTCGCTTTTTAACAAATAAAACAACTTCTTTGACTTTATAGTAGGATGCCACCAGGTTTCAAACCCAAACAGCTGCCTGACACAGTATTAAAGCTAGATGTCACTGGTTCAGAGATTAAAATGTAAAAGAAGCTGCATAAAATAAATCTGCAGGTCACTTTATATTAGTTATCAGTAATAAAATACACAAACAATTTGTCTTTAGGCAGTATTGGTAAAGAAACTTGATGTAACAACATTGGTATTTGCTTATAATATTTATACAGTATTTGTTTATACAGTATTTGTAATCTCTTAAGAACACCAAATGGATGATGATGCATTTATTAATCGTTGATAAACAAATGAAGCATCTTTGATTCGCCTTACGCATCGCCCTGTGGAAATGGCCGGTCAGGAGTTCAGTTATCTTGCTCCTGTTTTTGCATTTTGCTCTCAGCCTTTGAAGTGCATAATGTGCTTTTGGTTGAGGCCCAAAGTCTTGATGGTAATTGCCTTGTTCTTTCCCTGACTCATAATTTCATTTCTCCAGGGGGCCATTACAGAAGCCTCTACATCTAATTCTGCTGAATTAAAGAAATGGTTGGGGGGAGGAGAGATATGCTTGGAGTACCACAGCTCATACTTAATGCCAGGAAGGGAAAAATATTAAACACTTACGTTTGACTGAAATGTGTTTGTTTTGATACATAAATCAGACATATTCCAGAGGTATAAAAGTGTTTATGAATATTTCCAAATGGAAAATGTGCTGTTTTTCCCCCCTTTCCCATCCCCTAAATTGCAGCGAATCACCCAAAGAAAGTAAAAGGTCCGGAAAAAGGGATCCAAAACTTTTTTGCTTGGTTGTTTTTCCAGTATCTACTAATTATATCCAAGATTTAAAGTAAATCTGTTACTTTTAAACTGTCATTTTTAAGCTATTTCTTTAACACTAGCATAAGTTTCCTGATTTTTTTGCTGCTGTAACGTGATTGCCAATCAGAATCCTGCTGCACAAAAACACCAACAAACTGTTCAGTAAAATATTGATTTAATCATGTGGACCTTTGATTTTAATGCATTGTTTTTTTCCTTTTCACCATGCTTGTCATTTAAAGTTTATTAAGAAGGTTTGATATACAGTATGAATAACAGTAAAGAGCAATCTATAATACCTAATATAACAATCATATGCTTATTCTGTTAGAACAAGCATCTTTGCAACTAACCTGATTCTCCTGGCTCACTAAGGTAAAGGCTCATTTCTTGCTTTTTATCTGCTGGTTTTACTGAAGGATGCCACACCCTCCACACCAGACCTTTAATGGACGGATTAACTTCAGTAAGGAAAGAAAAATACTCTAAATGTCAGACGATTCTTTAAAGGGCAAAAGCTCCATGTCATAATGCCAGAAAATGTGCACAGTTATCTTCTTGTTTTGTCTTGTGGATTCTGTCCTTTGTATAGCACTTATTGGATACATGACCTGTGTTTTAATTATAGTTCTATTTAAAGTACATAGTTTTCATTGCACATGAGGTTTTGCTATCTGATGTTTATTTAAATGATTGCAGAGCGATGATCTCGCTTCCGTTAAATGCAATACAGAAATTGGTGCATCCTTCATTGTTTATAATCAGCATCCAACTCGTCATTTAAATTGGTTGCACTGCTCAGTGTCATGCAAATGAAAAATAATGATGTGGTTTACAATGTAGTACTCACTGAGCCACAATGCAAAGCTATTTAGCAAGTTTGATAAATCTCAAGCATCAAGTGTTCCCTCTTATTTATAATGTTGGTATTAGGTGGGAGCTTTGTTAGATGACAGTTAATAAGGAAATAACAAAATACTTAATTTATTGTTGCTGTTTCTTTGTAACATTAGTTATGCAATAATTTTACAAAACATACAAACAGCGGAAAGTGAGAAAGAATAATTGAGGATGCCCAATGCTTCATTTTGTCAGCATAGATAATCAGCTGGAAAGTTAGTTTTGTTTTTTAAATAGTGAGTCATTGCATCTATCTTCATAGCGCATTCATCAACCGACAGTGCAATTATGCATGCTGTATCAGAAGACAGGGAGGGAATCCAAACACATAAATTATTTTACTGTATCCTCAGACCCTTAACTTCCTTTCTGACTATGAGCTGCATGACTCAGAATGAGTCATTTTGCAGGGCAATAAACTGGGTGGATTCTCTGGGGATATGTTGAGTCTGCTGAATATTGTATCAGCTGCATCTGACTGCTCTCAGGTCAGCTGAAACCAAAGAAAACATGAGATATAGCCCTGACAGCTTTAGAATATTCTGGCTCAGTGAGAGGGATTTCATGGTCCAACATGTTGAGACTTGATATTTCAGTGACATTCTTGCCTCGTGGCATCAAAGTAGATGGGAAGTTTTGATACTGTCATTGTGTAAAACATAACAGGCAGTGTGATTATAGGTGTTTCTCCTAATATGCACATTTCTTTCTGTTAAATATAACTTAAGTAATTTCTAAATGCTAAGTGTGTGTTAATAGTAACATAAACAACATGCTATTGCTATGTTGTAGCAGAAATTTCCGATGCCGTTGACTTGTGTGGACTACGCAGGGATTTTGTGAGGTACATTCCTGAAGCGGTTGAGAAACTGCACATGACTACTTTTAGTTCCAGGATGTTGACAACAGATGATACAACTTGTCTAACCTGACCAAACATTTCCATATAAACTCAGTCTATAAACAGCTTATTAAAAGTCATGTTATGTCTTTACAGCATGACAGAAGTGAAGCATCTCTGAAATTTCTTTCAGTTTAACTCTTTGGCAAAGCATGTCTCCTAAACGTATCTATTATTCAAGTTTTGGGGAAAAAAAATATGCAAAACTTTCAAATTTGAGAAAATGCTTTAAAGCTTTGATGGTTGTCTTAGTAAACTGAAGTCCAAATCAGTATCTTAATGTTATATTTTATGGTATGAATGCACTCAATAAAAGTCTCAATACAATAGGCTTATGACTGATATCTGCATGATAACTTTATCAGGAGTTGCTTTTAATGATTTTAATTTAATTTAAGATTTTATAGTAATTTTAGTTGTTTTTTATTCTTCTTTTTAAAAATCTGTAATGCTTTTCTGTTTTTATGTAAAGCACTTTGAATTTTCCTGTACATGAAAAGTGTTGTACAAATAAACTTGCCTTGCAGATGAAGTAAAGAGGAGAAACCCAGGATTTAAGAAATCAGTTCAGATTATATGTTCTGTTGAAAGTTATTTTTTATAGTGTGTTCATTTATTCTCTTTTATTTATTTATTTTTTTTTGCCAGGACATGCAATGTGAATAAACACAGAGGGTCTTTTGTTGTGGACATCAGTGGTCACTGCACACTAATTCAAATAGGATACAATTAATCTCAGTGTAGAAAAGCCAACCTGTTTTAAAGGGGAGTTTGCTGTACTACACAGCGACAGTGTTACAGAGATTAACATCATCCCTCATTCTTCATCATGGAAATTCTCCAACAGCACTGATTCTCTCAGAGTCGCCTTCAACATGTACAGTAATGTAGTTAAGCTTCTCGCATATCCTAGAAGATATTGTTTTGGTCTTAATAAATGTACATCAGAGTCACATTTTCTTGCCATACGTTGGTTTAAAAATAACTTTTAATACTTCATGCCAACATTACCATAATTCTTCATCTTGAAGCGGTGGAATGTTTTTAATGCAAAGCATCAACATGGGATTGTTTCAGTTAACATAGCTTCAGTACATTATTAAGTCAGGAAAAATCAAACTCTGATTGAGGCTGATATCAAAAGTAGTCCACTGAACACAGATGCTGTAGACACAGATATTTGTTACTCATCCCCATCAGAGAAGCCACTGAGCTTAGCTGCTGTACCCCTGCTTGCTTGCTGGAGTCCTGAATCCTGTTTGATGCAGCGTAGCAAGCAGAAGCCGACCCAGGCATGTGGAAAACCCTTAATAGTTGTATTCATTTAAAACAAATTGCATGACAAGAGACTAAATCCATAAGGGAACTTTAAGACCACTTATCAATACAAAATGAAGCAGGAGTGATTGGGGAATTCTGTCTGTACATTAGGGGAAAAAGCTGCAGAAGATTTTTTCGGTTGGAAATGGGCAACACCTGCAGGGATTTTCAATTGAAGGTCTAATTGTATGTCTGGGTTCCTCTCCAGTGACAACACTGATGGATCTTACAGCAGCATTCTCTGAAGACCTAATTAGCCTGACCATTAAGTGGGAAGGCTGACAGAAGAATCCTCCTTAGAGAAACAAATATTAGACTTTAGTGTGCTGGCGAGTAAAGAGAGTCTCATATTCATTAGAACTAACTCATCTGTGCTTTGTTGCATGCACATATTTTATTGCTATGCATGAAACTGTGTTAATTACCTCTCATAACCTTTGCCATAGGAAAAAGCAATGATTCCTTCCCAGTAAATGTGTTTGTACATGTGGGTTTGCATCAAGAGGAAAGAGTGAGTTGCCTCTGAATTCCTCTGAGGGGAATGAGGAGGGGAATTCAGGAGAGGAAAAGAAAAGATGTAATCCCAGAAACACGCGAGTGCTTGACATAAACAAACATGCTGGGCGGATTTCAAAGGAACAGGGTGGCTCAATGAGAATCCACTCAAGCACCGATGGGAGATAAGAAAGCAAATGCAGCACAGAGAGGTATGAAGATATAGCAGCTGTCCACACGAGTGC
>JBAMIG010000020.1:4540397-4550639 GCA_037177335.1 Kiunga ballochi
AATTTTTTTGATCCATGACAGTTGTCAAGGCTCACACCCACACACTTGTTAGTCTTGACAGGAGGTATTGTGCTGATAGAGAGCAGGGGGCATGATTGTCTGCAGAGGAATTGCTGCTGGGTCCTGTCAGGATTGAGCTTTAACTTGCAAACAACTCCGCTCAGCTGGAGATGTTCCGCAAGAAAAGAATGATCCGCACATCAAGCTGTGTTTAAAACGAGGCAAATGAAAGGTGCTGATCAGCATTTAACATATAATCAATGTCTTGGAGTTCTGTAAAGTACAGAACAGAGGAAAACTACAAGAATTCTTTTGCACAGAGTGCTGTGATTACTACACAATAGCTAAGATTTAAATAGCAGGGTGTGGCAAGCAAAAATGACAGATGTGATAGGATAAGGCAAAATTTCAATAGCTAATTAAATTTTTTATGTATAAATAGGAAGAGAACTTAATGAGAAAGAAAGAAAGAAAAGAAAGAACACAATGAAAGGGATGGAGAAGTATGGGAATGAATGAAAATATGTTCAGCCCAAATGGGAATCTGTTAAAATCCTGACACACTTTTTCAAAATATAATTTATTTATGCTCTGGGAAACACCTCTGCTCAACTTTGGAGGATTCCATATAGGGGAATATTTCATGAAGATGTCAATGAGTGTTTCAACAGACAGAAAACTCAACTTAGAGGCTAAAGGGTGTAGCAGAGAAATTACACATGACTTTTAGGGATGTTCTGACTTGCTCCAACAAGATTCAAGTTTATGCTATACGTTTAAAAAACTGAGGTTATGCATCTGCAAGGTGTTGCGAACATATTACCAAACTCTGCCAAGTCCTCATCTAAACTGTTACCATATTAATGTACTGCTTTATTTTATCAAATGCGTATATGCTTATTTTAAGTGTGCACTTTTATCAACAAAAGCTTTTACATCTATTTTTACTGTGTTCTATAATTAAGTTAATCACTGTGTAATATTTGATTATTTTATTTATGTTTTTAGGGAGATAATTTTATCATCTGTCTAAAGATAATGGATGAAAAATAGCTTTTTAGCTAATTCTGGTACAATTCTATTAATGTACACTTTCCCTGTCAAATAGACTAATAAATAAATAAATAAATCAGAGTTTGCAGAAACGATGGTGAATCATTTCCAGGAAATATTCATATTCATTCTGTTTTTTTAAGGCGAGCTTGAAATGCTTTCCATTTGTGCTATGTGCCAGCATAATTCCTTCTTAACACATTTACTGACATTTACACATCTTAACAAATCCCTCTGTGCTCTTCAGCAGACCTAGAAGTACACACATAGGTAGCCTGCACATATTCAGCAATGTTCTATTTATTTTGTGCATGGAATATAATTATATTAACAAATATTTTTAAACTGTGATGTCTTGTTGTAAGGTTTATGATATTAAGGGCCATGAAACACAGGGTAAAAAGAAAAACTAATGAGCCCCTTTAGTGCAATGTGCATGTTAAGTCCTGAGAGATAATTAAAACACAGACATTTATATTTCATTAGATTTTTATTCACTTGGTTACTTTTGCACAAGTCCTCAAATGCATGTTACTACATGTTACAAGAACACACACCTTTCTGTTTATTTGGCACGTGTTGTGGTGTCCCATCAGTCCTTGAACACTGACCCAATGTCCTGGATGTGAATTGGCCATTTCTCTAGCTCTGACAGCTGAGGGGAGGGGAGGTGGGGGGGCAGACAGCTGCTCCTTTCCCTCGTCCTGCCCTCTAACAGTGGAGCCTTGTCTGGAGTCCTGCTCCTCCTGAATGTCCGCTCTCATACAACTACCTCACGCTCACATCACAGGGTCTGTACATTTCTGCTCTCCCCCGTCTGTCCACTTGCTCTTTGTCTCCCAAAGGGACGGCGTATTCATCTGTCACACATTTGCACCTCTCCTGTGTTTATATTTCCCATCATCTCTATTTCCTTTCAGGAAAAATGCTGGCAGGTTATAAACTTCACAGCAGCAGAGTGGGAATGTTTCTGTACTTTAGACATCTTGTTTATGCTCAGATACCCCTGAATGGGTCATACATTATCAGCTTCTACACCCTCCTTGACAAACTCATAACTTTAACTAATAAATTCATATTTAGAGCTAAAAAAACAGATAATATCGCAGCCATATATTCCTTATTCAGCTTCACAGATGTATTGAAAGCACTTGTGGTATTGGGTGGGTGTCATAGTCAAACCTCACATTTAGGAATGCACCCTGTGTGTATTTTTGTGATGAAGGATAATTATATTGTGGGTGAAAATAAGCACCTTGGACATGGTTGAACTTGTGCTCAGGAGCATGACTTCATGTCAAGTCCAGTTCAGGAATGTGGAGGAATGCAGGAGGCCACTTGAACCGAGTTAGTCTCCTAAATCAAGACTCTAAGGATGAGCTGATTCTCAAAGCGTATTTTTTTCCACAGGATGCTACAGGAAAGCCATTTTTCTTGCTTACAACGTGACTTACTGCAAAGGTCAGAGGGCAACATGGTGAAAGGGGTTGAGTTGAATACAGATGTGCTGAACAAATGCTGTGATTTATTCTACATTATAAATACTGTCTCAGAGAAAGTAGCAGAGTAAAAATATAAATCATATATAGTAGAAACAAGTGAATCATGTCACACTTATACTGTTTTCACAATTAGGGATGAACTCAATTCATTTATACACAAGTTGCTGATGAATGCATAGGTTTTAATAGTGCCTCATAACACAACAGGTGCTTTTGACAAAATTGTGAATTTTAATTTTGTAAATTTTTTGCTGTATAATATTCATGTGTGAGTTCACCAATGTTAAGCAATCCCATCAGTGCCAGGTCTAAATGTACTCACATATCCACATATTCTCCATCTGGTTCTCCCATCGATATATACTTTACTGATTCTGATTTGCAACAAATAAATACAGAATTGTTTGTTTGTATGTTTATTTGTTTTTTCTGTTCCTGCTTCTTTTTTTTTTTGTTAATTGATTTGAGTTGATTTCTGACTGTTTTTATAACCAGGGATGTTATACTAAGTATGTGCTTCAGCTAATACCTGTTTGATAAGCTTTAACACATCTTTCATTGTTTTGTGCTCCCGACTTGCTTTTCCTTAACTCACCTAAATGCTAATTAAATAAAGTTTAGAGTCATCGAATGTAACTGCATCCAGATTTCTTTCTTTGGAAAAGATGTTAAAAAAGCTATTATGTTGATTGTAAACATGCCATTAAAATTGTGTTCTGACATTATATTTTGTCCAGACAATGACATTTATAATAGATGTTTTTAAGTGCAAAGTGGCACAAAAGGCCGTGGTGTTAATTTGACTCTGAATTAGATGGGTTTGCATGTGATGACTCACTTTCCCAATTAAAATGCCTTTAAATGGTAAACCTGGATGCATAAAGGGAGAAAAAAATAACATTTTCTATAAATTTGTGTAATGTCTTCTGACTCATTAATGGAGTTTCTATATTATTCTTGTAATAAACATATGTTGATCAGCTGTGGGTATAACCATTAAACATTATGAATAATATCAGCTGGGGTTATTAACAAAAGCACAACTGACCAAAAGTTTTCATAGAAATTTTTTTCTTTTAAACAAGTTTTAAAAAATTGTTTCATTGTACTTTAATTCATTTAGAAATTAATTCTCTCTCTGTTCTTTTCTCATCATTCCTCTGGTTTGTTACTGGGACCTTCTGCAAACTGGGAATGAGCTCTGGATTTCTCCTTGTAGTCCTGCCATGCACAATGTTGTTCGGTGTTCTGATAGACTTTAAACATCAACATTCAGGTTAATTGCAGCACTAACATTTGGTAGTTGTTAGTCAAAATAAAACACAATATTGCTTAAGAAAATAAAAACGTATCTGAATAGGAGGGAACATAATTACAAGAAGCCGCTGTGGTCGACAGTTACAAGATCAAACCAGTTCTGATATGAAGAATGGTGAACATGCAAGGGCGGGAATTTATTACAAGTTTTTATAGTTTCTCTGATAGCTACTGATGATTGATCCAAACAGATCCACAGTTGCCCGCAGATGTTTCTAGAAAATAAAGAACTGTATTAAATAAACTCTTAATTACATTTGAATGAGAATACACTTCAAATCAATGTTATCAAATCCCATTCAGATTATTATTATTATAAATTAGTATTATTATTTATTGATAAACATTTTGAGGCTTAACTCTCTGCTTTAAACTCACAGTCCTGCAAGTTTGAAATATTTTCCTGCAGACATGAAACAGCCAACATTTACAAGGTGCCAAAGACGTCACTTTTAAAGGGTAAATTCCAACAAAAAGAATGTTTTTTTTTTATTCTGGGTCATGTCTTTAAACTATGCCATTTTTTTCAGTAAGTCATTTTTCATGGATGGTTCCAGCTTGTGTGCACACAATCATTGTCCTGTGTTGTCTCCTCTGTGTGCGTGAAACACTGGTGATTTGTTTAGAGCCCGCTCTGGTAACCGGTTAATCCAGCTCTCTTGACATGTTTATGTGAATATTGGTTTCACCATCGCCTACGCCTAATTTATTATCAACTTCTCTTCTTCCTCCACTATAAAGGCGGAACTAGCTATGCAGTAATGCACCGAAGCTATTCTATTTAAATCTCTGTGTGAAAAAAAAACCAAACATGAAAAAATCACAACACATAATTGAGTGCATTATTTATGGCGTTGGCACCTTAACCACACATTCCTCATGCTTATTAATTTTATTCATGCAGTCCTTTACCTCTGTTATCCTGCACAAGCCTTTCTCTTATATGCAAATGTAAGCGATCGCCCTGAGGGTCAAAAGGAAAAGGTCGCCCATTTTCATGCAATACACAAAATGCAAATTCCAAGGCAAACATCAGGAACTCACAGCCAGCAGGCACACAACTAAGTAACCTAGATTCCTCAGCGGGCGCATTGGTGGAAACAGATTATAATGACTTTAATTTCAAAGAATAGACCACACATACCAAAGCCCAGACTTAATGAAGCACACAGTGAGGATGTAATTGTGAAATTACATTTACATTCTTTGTTTCATCTCGGTAGAAGACTAAAAAAAATACAATCTCTTAGGTGTTTGCTGTCACTCATGTTTAATGCTGGGAGGAAGAATCTCTTTTCTCCTTGCAGGTGCATGGAGGTGCATGCTATAGCTGTGTGATTATTGAGCTTCTTTCTGAGCAGATTTGAGTAATTACACATCTAACCCCTCCCCTCACATAACACGTTTACCCTAACTCAACAATAAAGAGCCAGAGTGAGGTCATGGAGGGTGCTCAGGCAAGAATAGATTAAAAATATCTGTTTAAACATTTATTACTGCCTGGTCACAAGACAATCAGTCAGGTGAAGGTGAAGGAGTACACAGAACAAAACAAATCAGGCAGACTTTAGGTCTTCCTCTGCATGCCAGAGAAGTAAAAACCCTCCCACTGATTAGATTAACTTTCTAATTTCTAATTTCTATTCCCAAGCTGTTCTTTAAAGGTCATAATCAAGTGAAAAGGTGAGTAAATTTGTTTTATTAGTTATTTACAGAAAACAGCAGCCACTAACTTTGCACCACATTCATGTTGTGCATTTTAATTACAAATTACCTCCAAGACGAGTGTATTCACAGATTACTGCACATTATTTGTTTATACCAGTTGCATTATATTCCTACAAGAGGTAAAATACTATATCTCACCATTATTAAACTCAGACAATTCCCTCTCAACTTAGCAAATGGCATCCATTCACAGTGAATCAGTCAGAATGGATGGATGTTGCTGAAAACTTGTAAACTGATGCAGCAGCTCAAGCTGATGTCTGCTCAGTGGCCTGCAGGATTTTATGCAGAGATTCCAGAGCTAGGTTGGTGTTATTCTTATGCATGGAAATTGGGTGTCTTCCTGCGTTCACCTAAACATCTTGCATCCGGCCGGTGGATTTCACGATAGCCCAACAGTGCTAGATGGTTTTTTCAGTATTGATAACTGTAAAGCTACATGACTTTTGTTAAAAAGTCAAAAGGATTTCTGATGAAATGTTATTATAATAAACTGAATGACAGATTAAGCAGAAATTTTAGTATCCTTGGGAAAGCTGTTGAATATTGTGGAAACACAGAAGTCTCTGAGAGCGGCAGGTTCTGTCAGTTTTTCAGGTGTGTCTAAAGTCTGACCGAATGCATGAGCTACATGCTGCGTTCTAGTTTTGCTGAATCAAAACCAAACCAAATAACCAACATCCTTTCTCTGTTAAAAAAAGCTTTATCGTCACTTTATCCTGGCGACACACACATCCCTAAGCATCCCACACCCCCACCAATGATATGTAACCTTAACCTGTTACTTCTTCTATGGAACCAGGTCCCACTTTGGGTTCAGGGATCATGCACCCTTTCAACCTTTAAAATAAGGCTAAAACATGTCCTTTCTGAAAAATGTTACATATTAATGTTGCCATAAGGTAGCTGAGTGACATCCTATGATGTAAGTTCATAAAGTCATCATCATCTTTAACTTGTATTTAATGTTTTCTCTCAGTAGGACTCCCTGGTGCTTGTTGATCCCTCTGTATTGTCCTCCCCATCCCAACCAGTTGGGGCAGATAGCTGCTCTCCATGACCTTGTTACTGCTGAGGTTTTCCTTCCTGTTAAAAGGGATATTTTTTTCCTTTCTACTGGCACCTGCTACCCACAGCATGCTCTGGGTGGGAGATTGGCATGCAGAGAAAATGTTATACAACCTATTGGTGTTGGCATTGTTATTTTTTATTAACTAGCTTTTATGAATGAAGCTTTTTGACTAAAGTGGAAGTTATGTGACATTACTTTGTTTTAAATTGCCAATAAACTAAATTACACTAAATTAAGTCAGAGAAGTTACAGATATGTCGGTGCTGGAAAATGGGTGCTGGGTGCACAAATTAGGATACAAAATGTTTTGCTTCGGGTTTTTATTTAATTATTCCATATTTTTTATTATTCCGGACATCAGCATATTTTCTAATAACTGCATCTGAAATGCAGATGGTGTGTGTATTAGTGAAAGGCCATGCATCAGCAGGTGTTGAGTCAACAAGAACTGATTTCAAATTGTTTTTGTCTACATGTGTGCTGGATGCAAATGCTTTTGCAGATAAAGACATGAAGAGTGCTTATGGAAATATGACACCAGTTTGAACTTTACTTGAATAATTGTGTGCTCTCTGAGGTTTCAGAAGGCTTTATAAAGTTTCGTAATGAAACCCTTTGAAATTCTACTGGATGAACTGACTGGATTAACAGAAGACATTTTGTTTATCCCCAAACATTGGGTCAATTTTATCTTTACAGCAGGGACACAGGCTTTGCAACATGCTTTTAATTGACATGTCATTTTCTACTAGTTACTCTCAGTGGATACAAAAAGTTGGATGTAAAGTTCAGACACAACATTACTGCTTTTTATCTCATGCAGGCATAGTATAGAAGACATAATAATGTATAATACTGTAATTCGGTTTTATATATTTGTTTCAGGCTTTGTTTTATCACCTTTCCAGCTGCCTGAGACATGGGTTGTTATGACGAGCAAAACTAGTAATGTTACATCAGCTGTTCAAACTCTTAACGTCATAGTGTTGTTAATGCAAACAAACCCTACTGTGTCTATTGCCAGCAAACTATTTACTGGTTTATGCAGTCAGTGGCTGATAGTTACACAGATATAAATGCAGATGAACATACAAATTAGATAAAAAAGGATGAGTACAGGGAGACAGAGTGGGAAAAAAATGAAAATATGGCAGCCATGCAGTTGCTGTGCGGAAAGGTGATCTTTGTGTTTGTAGCCCCCCTCCTCCTCCCTCACGTCAGGGCAGGTGGCTCTCACAATAAGACCTGCTGAGTGAGGTACTTGTGTGAGATTAATAGTTGCGATAAGACTGTAATGAGAGAGCAAGGGAGGAGGCACAGAGAGACAGAAAAAGAGAGGAGACACTGCAAGAGAGGCGAAAAAAGGGACAAATTTTGGAGGGTAACCCACCTGGCCATCTGCCAGCACCATGTCAGCGGTCTCTAGATTAGTGGCTATACATTACCCCAGCCTATTAAAATATTGCATTCACTGATTGATGCTGACAGTCTGACCAGAGAGGGGAGAGGGGTTAGATGTGTCTGTCTTCATTTAGTCCATGTTGCCTCTAAAGCCAGTTTCCTCTGCCAAACTTTGCAAACAACACGACTGTGGATATGTTGGAGGTTACAGAGAGAAAAACTCATGAAAAAAGACACACAAACAGGAACTAATCACGAGCATGACTCCCTGCCTCTCCGGGGTAATCGCTATCTTAGTGGATATCAATTTGCAAGTGTCATCCTGCTTAAACACCCACATTTCTTTTATCATGAGAAACAAATGTTTGAGGTGACATTAGCCTGGCATCACAATGAGTCCTAATGACACATGGCCATCCCCACTTATAGCAAACTCCAGAACCCCCCCCAATTCACCGCCACCCTATTATACTTACTGACCCCCTACGAGTACACATGCCCATTTGAACTTGAAAGCTTTGTCGGCTAGATCTGTAAATAATTACACGCAGTCAGGCAGGCAACACGATAATTGAATGTAGAGCGAGATGAGACATAGTGATGGACAGATTCCCATTAACCAAACCAACTTCAATGCAGTTTTCTCGAGGGTAAGTTATGTTCCGACACAAGCTAATCCACCAACAGAACAGTCTGACACTCATGCTCACAAAGTCAACACAGGGAATGACAGCAGCATTCAGATGGAGAAAGACCAGCCTGGAGCACAGTTCTAATCATGTCTTTAATGTCTTATCTTTGATCAGGTAGATGTCACCTGCATTTGCTGCATTTCTACTGAGACAGTTTGTGCCTGTGCTCTTATTGCGATACGCTCGAGGCCAAAGGAGGCAGAACCTTCCATTAAATACAGACACCATCACTATAAGCACCCTTAACTGAAGCTATTTGGTGGTATGTGCATGTTTGAGGTCCTCCCAGTGCACAACTGAGTGACCCATCTCAGTGGTTCAAGGGAAGGAGCACAGTATGGAGACTATACATCTTCTCACATTATCTGTGAAGGGCATCTCATTTACTGCTGTACTGTAGATTAAAACCTGGATCCTGCCGTGTACAGTGGCTTTATTATAAGCTGCATGGAAATTTGATTAACGCAAAATGAGGAACCAGGAAAATCTGGAGTCAATAAGAGCTCAGATGGATGGAAAAATAATAAAAAAATAATAATGTAAAAAACATAAAAATAAGGCAGAGCAATAAGAATATGTTCATACAAGCCTTTTAAATTCAATTCCTAATTAGTTTTCTCTTATAATCCACTTTGTTTGGAGTAGTGAGAATGGGCAAAAGAATTCTGATTTGGGGTAAAGCAGGGAACTCCCTCCGCCTACAAACACATGTCTTGGTCCATTTACAGAAATATCTTACTGTCAGATGTGGAAAGGTTTGGTAAAAGTTCTGACAACCCAGACCACTAGGATCTGATGCAGCACCATATTGTCTTGCCTCTCGTGAAAAAAGACATTTTTTAAGGGCCAATTCTTTTGTGAAATGCAGCGTGAACGCAATGTCAGTCTGGAATAATGATGCATCCCATAAAACTGAACCAAGTCTCCAATCAGACTGAGTCTATGCATCTCAAAACAGCTCATGTGGGAATATTTAATTGAGGAATTATTCTTATCCCTTATATTTCACAGTTGTAATAAGCCTGGGACATATTTCCTGTGTATTTAAATCTAAACTTTTGTTTGGAACAAGAATCTTTGGGCTCATGTTAAATAAAAACCCAATGACCTACAGCTACCAAGAAAATGTTAATGTGATGTGGCAGGGTAAAACTCAGATTAAAACCAGCTTGCACTGCTCAGACTGTTATTGAGACAACCCTAATGGAAGTCATGTATTTGAATAATACATAAAAATAAAACTATTAGAATTCATGTAGATGTTTGTTGTGTTAGTGCTTATTAACATTAAGTGTTTGAAACATCTTTTGCTACATTAAGTTATTTTTAGGATTTTGTTGTTGGTTTGTTCATTTATTTATTTATTTGGGGGGGGGGGGGGGGGGGACCTTTTTTTTTGACTTTTCAACAAGGTTCCCCAACTACAGTTGCCCACTTTTTTTTTTCCTGAAACACCTTTCCCACATTCTTTCCGTCA
>JBAMIG010000020.1:4573308-4586153 GCA_037177335.1 Kiunga ballochi
CTTTTACCGTTTCCATGTAAAGCACTTTGAATTGTCCTGTACATGAAAGGTGCTATACAAATAAACTTGCCTTGCCAATATATGTCTTTTAGTATCAGGCAGGATCATGGTGCAACTTTACAGGATTACATTTTTTTTTATTGTTTTTTGTTTTTTATATGAGCACAAACAACATCACTAAACCATACATTGGGCTTTGTGAACAGTGATGATATTTTCTTGGTTAATCGGCTAATTTCTCTGAAAAGCTGGTTGTACCTCACATTTTACCAGATGAACTGTTTTTTTTTATGGGACTCCAACAATTCATACTTATGCTGTGTGGAAAAGGATGGGTAAATGTTTAAAAGGCCTGACCTACTAAGATTGTTCCCCCGAATGCATGTCATTTGGCCGCAGTGCTGATGCATTCACTTATCCTCAGATTTATGGAAAGCAGTAGTGTCTTAAGCGGCTTTAATGTTTTGTAAATGATGTGCTGGTGTGACTAATTCAGTGGTGGGAGTCTGTTTCATTGACAATACATCAGCTCTACTGTATTTCACTCTAACTACCCCATGCAGCTCCTTTTGACTCAGTGTTTTATGGTCTTATTCACTTACAGGATTGTTTGCAAGCGATTAGAAAAACACAGCTTTTTTCAGTACCTAAAACAGTTTTTTCAATAATGCGACTGAAAGCAGTAACAAATTGATTTAACTTCTGACTTTAAATGGCTGTAGCTAATTCTCTCCTCCCCCCTCCCCCCCCTTTTTATTTTTTATTTTTTTGGAGCTAACTCATACAAATATAATAAACTGGAGGTTTTATGATATGATGTGCTTACTATCAACAACATTTTGATAGTGTGGAAAAGGCATTGATTTGCTGCTTGGTAAATCCGTTTTACCGTGTTCTAAACATCAAAGAGGTGAGCGTCAGTGAGCGATGAACCTAATTTAACTTTTAGACGAGTAGAAAACAACCACATTAGCTCTGTCCTACGTGTCTGTTTAAATCTCTAGCTGGCAGTGTTTCAACATCTTTTAACTGGTTTAGGAATGCTTAATGGGTTGATTGAATCACCAGGAGCTACTTGGATAGAAATGTCACATCAACTGAGATAAGCCGCGTGACTGCTGTTACTGTTCGATAGAGACCAGTCAGACACTGTTAGAATATGTCACAGGGTGGATCTCGCTGCCTCAGAGCACTTCATGAACACACTGCAGCCTAAATACCATAATAAGATAGACACACTGAGTAATACATCAATCTTGTTGGAAAATCATGTGGTCTGAGCTTTGCTCAAGAATTTATCTTACTGTTGGGACCCTGACATTAAATTAAACGCAATCAGCCTGGTCTTGATTTCTCTCTATGCCTGGGGTGGATGATGACTCCTGTGTTCAGTCGTGCAGCCTTAACAGAACATCTGGCGGGCTTTGCTCAGGACTGAGACATTTTGGAGGTGGCCAGAAGAGGCCCCAGCAAGCACATGGAGAGCTTTTATCTGAGGGTGTGGATTAATCAAGCGATACAAAGTGATGCAGGCTAAGAATGCCTGGAGTTAAACATGACATCATGGGGAGTTCAGTAGCAACGCTTTCCTCACCACAGAATAATTTATTTTGCTGGGAGATTTGGGCTTTGCAATTTTATAGACCTTCATCCATTTTCTATCATCTATTCCCTGAGCGAGGTTGCAAGGAGGCTAGAGCCAATCCTAGTTGACATCCGGTGAGAGGCGGGGTAAACCCTGGAGAGGTCATCAGTCCTTCACAAGGCCTATTTTTTAGACCTTTTCTGTTAGTAATAAAGTAAATAAAAATTACTGAATATAGGATTTTAATAGAAGTGTAGTAAATTCATGTACATGTAAGCATGATGTTTGATCAAAGCTGAGAATAGAGTTAAAGTTACAAAATATCAGTTTATATTTTTACAAAGTGTTAGCTTAGTATATATTCTATAGCAACTTTAAACTTCTAACAATTATAAAAACCACTTGGGAAACATGGGGAGTCGCATTAATTCTTGGTTTTAGTTGTGGCATGTGTCATGGTTGGGGTAAACTTGCTAAATATTCTGTTGTGTTCCAGTTCAGTAACTTTTTGTGTGTCTAAGTATCGCTACGAGTGCCAACTCGTGGCACCATCTCAGCTGAAATACTGATTATTTGTTTATTTTATCATGCAGACGTTCAACCCAGCCGCTGCATGTTTGCCTCTGCTGTCAGTTTGATGAATGGGTGGATGCTGCACTTTAGTGTCACTGGTTTACTTTCAGGCATGTTTGCGAACTTTTCAGAAAACTGCATTAAATTTTTGCTGTTACTGCTTCTCTCTGATTGAAGTCCAGCTTATGTCCTTCAAGATCAATCGTCAATTTTTCCCATTTTTTTAAGCCTCTTTTCACTATCTGGGAATTTCAAGACCAAACAAGGCACAAAAAAATGACAGCAAACCAACCTTCCCACTGTGCTGCAGAGTGAGTCATTTTATCCTTTCATTTCCCCTTAACAGAAGACCGCCAGTAATGAGAAAACAAGCCATTATGTCAGTGAGGTATTTTCTCAAAGACATGAGACCCCTGCACAGCAGAGTGATGCAAAACCAACTGTGCTTCTTGTTATTCACCGTAAAGTTTTATTTCTGGGGAATTGCAGGAGTTTCTCTGTATTCAAATGTGGTGAGAATGTGTTCAAAGCTTGAGGAAATGCAGTGGAAATCTCATTACTTTGTACACATGCTGGAAAAAATGGCTCCAGGGAGAATTAAATGCCTTCTCCTGAATCACAATAAGCTTGTTAGGATTTTAGTGTGGAAATGTGGCACAGGGAGGAGTAGAAAAGCAGAATGGCTACCAGTTCAGCCACAACCAGTCTGTGTTAATAAGAAAGGTTAAACTGTGACCTGCTCTGACCCTAACAGCAGCAGGTATTCGAGCCGTTTTGCATTGAAAGTAACTGCTGGTATTTGCATCACGGGACCAGATGTTATAGCTTGAAGCATATTTGCAGGTCCCCACATGTCCACGGTATGTTCTGCTTCACAAACATCTAGTTATATTTGGGTCAGTTGTCATTCCAGTGCTACGTAACATTGTTTTATTGTGACTTTTGTGTTTCTAAGTACATGCCACAAAGGCTGAGCTGCAGCAACAAAAAGAATCATTAACACAACACCTTTCTGAGGATGAGAAATAAGATGCAAGGAAGACAAAACGTCACAAAAAGCAGCTACTGTGATTTCTGATGTAAGAAAGATTTATAAGGATTTTTTTTTATAAAAAATGTCTTTAAAAGTTAAATTCCTAAATATGCTGAACCACATAGTCATCATATCATCTATGCTTCAGAAAGTTTTTTTTTAATTACTTTATTTTGGTTTTATGACTGTGTTAATAATGTGTTAAATGTTAATAATGTGTTAAATAATTGCTGCTGACGTTGACCATTATGTTGATCAAACTGTTTATATGAAATATATGGGATTTTAATTACGTGGGTTGTTATTTCTTTGTTATATTTCATCATTTGGGGGGACACAGTTTGATGTCTTGCTGTTTAGTGGAATGCAAACATACTTTTTGTTTTGATTGCTTTGACAGAATTTGTTCTCATAAAATCAGTTCACACAAAAGCACCACTACTCCATACTTTTTTATATAGTGAATTCTTTTCATTTTAAAATAATAAAGTAGTAAGTGACCTCTTCCTTTTTGGAAATAAATGCTGCTTGTTGTAACAAACAAAATTTTAGGATAATTTGTTTTAATTTATTTTCAAACATTAAGAACTAAAATTTTCAAGTTTGTATTTACCATAAATACTTCAGGTGTATTCTGATTTATTTAATGTATTTTAGTTTTCATTACTATCTAATGACATTGGAACGGCTCCATTATTTTCCAGGTCACCCATTTTCTTCTATACTGACAACTAACATTTAAAAAATGATAATCACTCAGATTTAATTCATGCAAATCTAAAACATGTCATTACATTCATGCAAACAATAAATTTGCCATTAAGTCTTTATGTTATATCTCTACTCTTTAAACAGAAAGGATGAGCCATACTAACAGTTTTAAATGAAATGTGATTTTAGATATAAATACATGAAAACTTTTACAGAGAAGACATTTAGCTTCTTTATTTGTTGATATACAAGGCTGCAGAACTGTCAAATATACATAAATACTGTATGTAATAATAGGTCTATTTGTCAGGTAGAAAACAAATCTCTGCATGGTTGCAGAGAAACATATTTCTAGGTCAAATTAACCATTTGGTGTCATTTCACAAAAAGTGTACAAAGGTCTCTGTGACATCCTGCGATAACAGATGTTTACAGCGCACAGCCATATTGTTGCAAAACTGTCTCACAACCTGATGATAAAACCCACAAGAATTCAGCCTTCTGGGTTTTTATCTTATTTTTATTGTTATTTAGCTCCGTGGGGTGTTTAATGACACCAAAAACAATATTTCAGTTCTCTCTTTGCGCCAAAACAGCAAAACATCGACTTTCCTGAGGGCACAGAAATGCAGCAGTGACCTTGAATGATCTGTGAGATAGTGAACCTGCTCCATCACAAATGGACCAATGCCAGGACAGAGCCATAAGAGCCAAAGTGGCTTCATTTGGACTGGACTAGAGCTAAAGTGGTGCTTTTCATCAGCAGGTCACCATTACTTAAAGCTCACTTAAGGACAGGAGAAGCAATGGGAGTAAGAAAAGTTCCATTGTCAGAAGTAAAATATGGGGGAAAATGGTTTTATTATGTGTTATTTAAAACATAAAGTCATGGGAATATGTGTGTTTTTATCTAAGGCAAATAGTTTGTGTGGTACTTTGATCACTTGGTTCTATTATATTCAGATGGTGGGAGGCACTTGTGTGGGAGAAGATAGTGTGCAGTGTTTTGGGAGGAAAAACCGTTCCAGCTGATTAGCCGTGAAGGGGTGGGCTTGTGTTTGCTCCCTGCATGTGATCTGATAAACAGGGAGTTTCTGCTGCTGCTGCTGCTGCCCTCTTCCAAAAGTCAGGAAAAGTTGAAAGTTGAAAAGTGGGTCAGTCTCTCTAGGGATGCAAACCCTGGAAGAAAGAGAGAAAGAGAAAGAAAGAATGGCTACTTGTGAACTAGAGGTAGAGTAAAAAGAAGGTTTTTGTACTTTATGCTAAATCCATATTTAATTTCTGTTCAAACTGAGAATATATTAATTTCTTTAACAGTGCATAAACTGACTGCAAGATGATTGGCAAATATACTAAGAAATGTAGCAAGATTTTTCACATGTGCTTCACAAGTTCTTCTGCCTTCCAGCACCGTGACATTTCATATAAGATGCTCTAGTTTCTAACTGCTGGGGATTATCTGCTGTGAAGCTTTGGGTAGGATGAAATCTGCAGGGTACGGTGTTATGCAGAGGATTTCTTCATACTGCAACCACCTGCAAAAATACTTTAATTCCCCTAATTCCTGGTGCTTTTGCAGCACAGGAGGCAGTGAAGACAATGCTCTTTCAATGAACATCAGGTCATGGCATGTAAGGAAAATCACTGGGAGCTTTATATTCCTCCAGCAGGATTTTGACATATAGATATTCACATAATCCTTTATTTCAATAGACACCTACTACTGATACCTATGCTGAAAAGTAACATTTGTTTTTGTTTGCTGGTTTTTCTAGATCTTTCCTAGAACAATTAGGGTTTTGTGTAGATTTAAACAAAAATATAAAATGTTCTTTAAGTTTAAATGTTATGAGATTTTGCGTGGTGCAGATTTGGCCAGGCTGCTTCCCATATTCAAACTTTTATAGCAAATAATAAATAAATAAACACATTAATAGTATATTCTAAAAGGAAAAAATTGGTTGGCTGGAGATATAATAAATTACTTAAAATTAATAATGGGCAATGTTTTCTTTTAGTATCAAGCTTTTATTAAGCTACACTTAGTTTATCAGAGATCCTGACTTGCTTTAAAGTGTAAAAATACCAAAAGATATTGAACTTTATATGGATGTATAGACCAATAGCCCCATCTGTTTTATACAGTCTATCACCTAACATTAAACAGACAGCCCTGAGACCCCGAGGGTGGTATGGATAACAAAAATCTGGAGAAAAATATGCCACTAGCAGTGGCCTTTGGAGAGGTAGCACTAATTCCACAACCTTTAACAGGCTTAAATATATCTTAGGGTGGAAAATTGACAGAGTTTAATCATATGTGGTT
The DNA here is from genome assembly GCA_037177335.1 of Kiunga ballochi. Classification (NCBI taxonomy): domain Eukaryota; kingdom Metazoa; phylum Chordata; class Actinopteri; order Atheriniformes; family Pseudomugilidae; genus Kiunga; species Kiunga ballochi. The sequence goes on from JBAMIG010000020.1 coordinate 4,579,537, forward strand.
GGAAGGACAGGCAGAGATGAGAGGGCAAGTAATTAAGAAGAAAAATTTGTGGGGAACCTATCAAATAAAGTATAGGTATAGTATATTATGCCTAACCCCCCTCACCTCTTCTGCTTATTCTCCATTAACACTGAGATGGTTTTCACATTTGCGTTATCGCACTCAAACACACCCTGACCACAGATACATTCATGCATGTTTATGGCCAAGCACTTTCCAGCAATTTAAACACGCAAGATTAAACTGAGCGCACCTTCCTCCTTGGAGGCATGCGACAGTAGTCTCAGGGTAACACCTGAACGTGCTGTGCTTATGAGATAACAGACATAAAACACTCCCATTAGCACCTGCGCTAGTGCTGTTGATTTAGCTTGTCCTCGTTTAGATAAGCAAAGACTGTTCAGAGTATCTTCTCTGGTTTGTTGCAAAAGGAGGTGTAGCTATTAATGCAGGTGCAGTTTTATTATTTGTAATCCTGTACTTTAATCTGCAGAGTTTATGAGGAAGCTTATCTATTTTTTTTAATTCAGATCTCTTCAGTACTTTGTAAAAGTTCCAGTAAAGTGGATGACTGAGTGCTTTTTGCTCACATATATATATTTATTTATGAAAAAACAGAAACTATAAAGGTTTCCTATGAAGTTCACTTGATTTAATTGGCTAGTAAAGAGTTAGCTTGAGCTCTAACCATTTTTTCACCAGATAGTAAGCTCTAATGGACCAACAAAAAAACTTTGTTGTTTTTCTTAGCAGGTACCAGAAGAAAGTAGTGGTTATGTTTTTTCATCTAAATTTGTTTTGTCTGAGGTTTTCTGGTGGCTTAAAGTTTACATGCATACATTACATTACATACTGAACATTTGAAATTAGTACAGAAAAAGTGATACCAGTATGATGTAAGGCAACATTATAGTTCAAAAAGCAATAATAAAACTTAATCACCAGTAGTGCTGAGGTGGTTGGAGGGCTCATAAATCAAATTCTGCTTGAGGTCCCATAAAGGCTCGATCCAGACCGGTGTACTGGGTTTCTAAAGCTAACATGATAACTTTATGATGCATTGCCATGGCAACATGGATATGTTTACAAAACTCTGTGCAATACTTAACCGTGATGTTTGCCCAACCATAACTAAGTACTTTCAATGAATAATAAAGTAGCAACAGTATGACCCTTTTACTTCAGCATTGGTTTTCTTCAAACAGAAAGCTAATTGTGTAGATTAGTGGTTACAAAAAGCACTTGTCACAGGCTACATTCACAGTAGTTTATTTGGCAAAATGCTTAAATATGCTGGTGAGCATGTTCATTTTTTTTCAGTGTCTATTAAACTAAAAGAGGCACATTGGGTATGATGCCTTGGACAGGTCTGCAGCAGCTGGAGTGTCATGTGATGCCCCCTCCCTTCATTAAATTGTTGCAGATGATTTTCACCTTTCTGCCGACTACTTCTGTATTATTTTGCTGCTCACGCTGTGACCCATTTCCATTGCTGCCAGGGGAATCCTCTGGAAGAATATTGCTTCCAACTTTGTCAAAAGGCCGTTTCATTTTGCAGCATAATTGAAACTGTCTGTCATTTCACTCTCACGTTAAAGCTTTTGTTTTTCCAAAGGAAAAGAAAGAAGGTGAAGAATGTCTCTGCAGCATTTCCCCATAACCAACTTTTTTTTATGGTTTCCCCTCCCTTACATGAGCAGAAACAGATTTGCAGGTTTGTGCAGAGAACAGAAAGTCAAGCCCAATGAGACTGCAACCAGCACCCTTTGCTGCCTGCTCCCTTCAGCCTCTGCAGCTAAATCCTCCCCCTAATCTTCAATTAAAATAGCGATAATGGTTGTTTGCCCAATTCAGTACCCACCATTTCTCCCCTGCTTCATCACCTCATGCAAGCACCCATCAAAGTCTGTCACAGGGGTCGCATACACTCACACTCATGCACAAGCCTGTTTTTTTCCCCAAAAGTGCCTTAAGGATTGACCTAGATTGAGCCCACTTCACAAACTAATTTTTGCAAACACAAAGAAGGATTAGCAGAGATTAGGATGACAAGGTCTGAGGATTGAGAAGTAGCTGGCATAGGCCAATTATAATTAGTATTAGTAACACAAAGTTAATCCATGGAGGGCATGTGTTTGTATTGACTATGGCCCTTAGTTGTTATTTAGCTACTTTGCCTCAGCAACTCACTGTACCTTAAATAAATGACACAGTTGTATGTAAAACTACATGAATCTTTACTTTTCCAAACAGACAGATCTTTCATTCTGACTCATAGCAGACAACTATTCAACAACTATTAATTTACCTTTTCAAGCTTTCTAAACTACTCATATGATTTATGTACCATGTTTTCTTCTTTGTGGTTTAGTTTTCTACCTTCTTAGATTTTTGTGCTTCTAGACAAGTTGCTTACAAAGAGTCGCTCAGACAGTAATTTCTTCTAACTCATTCCACATGTGGATCCTCTTTGTTGAAATACACATCTACTCTGTCAGTATGATTCATTCGGACCTACTACAAATATGTTTTATATTTGTTTCCTGCATGCAGAGGTAAATAGGAGATCAGGAAGCTCAAATAAAAGGAGAAATTTGGTTTTATTGCATTGTTTAAACTCCTGATGCGATGACTTTTTCATGAAGGTAATTTTTCGCAAGTGCTACAACTGCTTTTACTTGTAGGCTATAAATGAAACAAAATATTTGAGCAGGAAAGATCTTTAAGAGACCCAGCTGAACCAAAGCCTTGTGCGGCCTCTAAAGCTGTCAGTAAATCCGCGTTAAAACGCTTTGAAATGCCAGTCGTCATTTTTTTGACACAAAACTTTGGATATTTTGCTAACTTTTCACAGCACATTGGGGACTTGATGTCTGAGTGACTGTGGCTAACAGAGTGTGTCTGTGGGTGTTTCGAAGTGTGTTCAAGCGCATATGTGGTTGCAGTGTTTATGTACATGTGTGTGGTCTGGTGCAGAACAAAAGGGGACACTCATCAGCCGAGTTGGCGTGTGCAGAGCACATTCTCATCAGAACGGAGTGGGGCTTTCATCTTTGCTCATGCTTGCTGAGACGCCAATGAGGACCACATGCCCAAATCAGGCAAGGAATCCCTTTTTTTTGGTGATTAATACTAAAAGTGTAGGGGTCACCCGCTGAAAGGTCGAGATAAAGCTTTAGAGTACATATCAGGGGGTCAGTGGGAGCCAATGAAATCTCTTCAAAGCACAGATAACCTGCCATGGGGGGAGGTGAGCAACAAATAAAACAGTCAAAATGCTAACCAGCTGTGAGACGTCCTGCATTACTCTGCTAATTACAAACTCAGTGGGCTTCCTGGTCCCCCACTTCCCCTCCCACTGCTATCCCGACCTCACCTCTGCTCCATCTGTGAGCCTGCCGTTTCATTAAGGAGACTCTCCTAATTGATGAAAGAGGAAGAGAAAATGCAACTTTAAACCAAAGTCTGACTTCAAGTGCTCATAAAAATGCCTGAGAAATTGGAGATCTGCAAACACCTCACACTCATTCATTAGCTGTGGCAAGGCCATGTTACATCAGCAACTTTCATGATTGCATGCATGCCTTTATAAACACCAGCTTTCTTTTGCTTCAGAAATGTTCTAGATTGTTTTCTAGACTCTGTTTATTCAGTTTGTTTTGGTTTGCAGATTAAGGTCTTAGCCTGGACTTGTTTGAAAAGGCTCGCCTGTCAGACGAAAAACCAGAGCTGACCTTCATCTGACAGGTAGTTTGACGGGATCAGCGCGGGCCAGTCTGCTGAGCATGATATAGAATAAAGATTTTAGATCTGTTTCCTCGCTTGCAATTGCAGCAATCCCTTTTGTTTGTTGATTGAACACACTTGTCACCTACATCCAACATTTTGAGTAACCAGTTTGATGCGTTCTGTTTTATGCTAATCGACATTCTGTCACAGCATTTAGATACCAACAGTTCACCCAAAAGAGAAATGTCAGCTTTCAACACTATCCTCCTTTTATTCCGCAACCTGTTTATGTCTAAAGTTTCTGAAAAAATTAACACTAAACATTTAAAAAATGAGTTATTTCCTTGGCCACTGTATCGCTCAAAAAGTTGAGAGTATACCTTGTGTTTGCAGGAAACTGAGGCCTCTTGTACTATTCAACAACCAACACCTTGGTAGTGTGACCCTGCATCCAATGCTAATATTGCTAGCTTAAAATATTTTATTGTTCTTACATTGGCTGCCAATGTAAGAACAATAAAATATTGCCAATGATTGGCATAAATGTATCATGGCTGGATAATAGCAAAAGTAAGTTTTTCTTTTTGTTTTAACTTAATGGGAGTGTATGGCACTGCCCAATACCCACAATTTTCCCTTTGTGTCCATGAATGAATGAATGAATGAGTGTGCGGGTGTTTGCCCCTTTGCACTTTCAGTCCACACTCCGTCAAAGTTCATGATCTGCTTTACACTAAATAGTCATTCACTCATTCACACACACAATCACACACACACTCCCACCCCAATATGCATAATGGGGATCTAGTTGACCTACAAGTAAGTACAAAGTCCTTGCTGTGTATTACGTTTTGAACTGGAAGGTTGGAAAATTGTGTGCCAATGGCAACCATATTTTTTTTTTTTTGTGTAACTATTAAAATATTTGTTCTTTTACTCTTACTAATAAATTATCTTACTAGTTTCCCTATTTACTTGAAAATATTCTTTAAAAGTCTGAAAGTTATTTTATTAATTTTAGTTCTGATATTTACAACAATCCCAAAAGTAATAAAGCAGCTGGTTTAATTATATCATATGCATTTTGTTTAGAATATAATCAAATCAAACTTTATTTCTAAAGTGCTTTTTATTCCATGTCCAAACAGACAACATAGCAATGTGAAAACAGAAAACAACTATTAAACACATGTATTCCTATTCCTCTAAAATGATACAGAAACTATACATACATTTCTTTAGTGAATTATTTATTCAATAAAAATGTGTGTGGATTTTATACAACACGTTTTTTAGAGAGACGGACGAAATGACGTTCAGCGTCCTCATTGGACATCCATTCATTCTGCTTAGTCCCTAACGGGGCCCTGGCCTCACTGGACATAGCCTATATGTCCCATTTTTTCTGGTTTCCTACACTTATAACCTACACAAGCAAACACTTATGTGCACTTATATCTGGTCCACACTTTGTAGAAGGCCATTGGTATTGGGACTAGCATGCACACCTTTTACTATAAAGCCTCCAAGTTCCTCCAAAGTGATGATTTAGAAAGAACTATTGAAAATATGTGTTACAAAATTGATACAGCTCAACACTGCTAAACTCCTGCTGTTTGCTTGAAAAAGACAGCTGACAAGAAATGCAAGAAAGGAATATCCTTCCCTAATTAGAAGGCAGAAGCTAACTGATTGTTTTGGCTTCTCAGTCACATCCAGAGAGAATAATATTTACTGTGTCCAGACTTTACCAAAGCTATGTGACTTTAAAGTGAAGTGAGTTTACCTCATCCACCCACCTAAACCACTGAGCCCTCCTTCATCTGGCCCCCTATTTACCTCAAACCACACCCAAGTAAAAATCCATATAACAGCAGAAATTGCAGGGCAAATGCCTTCGAGCCATGCTGATTAAAAGACCCACCAACCCCATTTCAAAGAGAACATAAACAATATTATGAGGCTGCTGCCAGCAGTGACTCACCCCAAACTGTTATTACATGTTATGAAGCTGTTTCATCTTTCTGTGGTTTTCAGCAGCGAGATAAGCCTGAGATAGCTGAGGTAAGCTAAGTGGCCTTAAAAGCATCCCAAAGCGGTTAATAAGTATGTACTAATGACTCCCAAACACATCTTATCAACGTTAAAAAGCTTGATAAAGTTCCTGCATATCCAAAGGGTGAGAGGGTGTTTGGCTTTGCTTGCTTATAAATCTGCTGCTGTCAGATGGAATGAGACTGGGTTTTCAGGACAGTTGCAACATGAAGGTATCAAGACTACAACATAACTCTTGAGTCTTCTTATCGTAGGTCTTGCGCAAGCACAACTTTGTCTCATCATCACACCCTTTGCAAAACTGTTAAACATCATTTTAGGAAGTTTCTGTTTTCTGTCTATCATATCTAGACTGGTTTGTGTCTCACCCTCTGCAGCTTTGAAGCAGCATAACATGTTTAGGATCAGGCAGAGCAGGATTAGGAGGGATCCCTTATGCTTCTGTCTGGAGATAAGGTGTTTCAGCTAAGGCTCAGAGAGGATTCAGATAGTTAAGTGACACCGACCTCTTCCTGTTTGCTGCTTCCCCTTGTTCTCAAGCTGTCATGAATGGTCTTTAGAAGAGCTGTATGATTATTTAAAAAGGGGGAAAGAAGTGCTGGTAACAAACAGGAAGTCTGCTTATGAAAGTCCTATAATAATAAAAGATGAGGGTTATTCTTAGTTAGTCATGTTAACATATAAAAAGCTGATGCAAAATGCTCTGTTCATAAATAAACAGTATTTATGTAGGGCTATGTGTGTGCTTTCTGCATTAAATCTGTGCTATTTGTGAGAAGTACATATTTTTTATCACTCTATAGCAGAGGTGTGGACTCGAGTCAGATGACTTG
>JBAMIG010000020.1:4590403-4606191 GCA_037177335.1 Kiunga ballochi
GTGTGTGTGTGTGTGTGTGTGTGTGTGTGTGTGTGTGTGTGTGTGTGTGTGTGTGTGTGTGTGTGTGTGTGCACTCTCATGAATGAGTCAAGCCTAATACTTACGTTGCCAGGCAACGGTGACATTAAGACATATTGTCTTTATCACACCGGGCCACACATACAGCCTGCCTCCACAAAACATGCAACTTCAGGTTGCTCAGCCAAGCTCTGCAAAAGCTAACAGCACCCAGAGGATTCAGAGTTTAGAGGTCCGCTGTGTTCTCTGAGGGGGTGTTGAGATGGGGGATAAGACCTATTTCCTGGCAGACAGGAAGTCCAACTTCCTGTCTTGATTAATGGGGGGACTGTGTGATCACACAGAGGGGCCTCCCACACACAGAGCCCCCACATTTCACCTTGTGTGTCAAACTCTTTTCTTTCCTGGCTCTCACAGCGCTTAACAAAAGCACTTTGTGAATGACATGGTCAAGACGAGGTTTAAACAGCATATTTCAACATCTCAGACCATATGGACTGTCCAAAATACAGATATGGGGGAAAAACATGTATATTTCTCCAGCTTACCCCATATAGGAGGTCATATACTGCTTTCATAAAGGTCAGATCTTATAAAACTGGTGTTTCTCAACATACACATCACTGTTCAGTTGTGTCAGGGTGAAGCATGCAGAGCTGGAGGAATGTAACGTGCTCTGGGGAACGTCAAATGCAGCAAGGCTTCGTCATTGATGAGCCACTTTGCAGTACATTTCACTGATAAACAGTGAGGGGAGGCAGGCCAAGAGGGGACGGGGGGAAGAAGATTGAGAAGAGGTGCTTTTCAAGATTTCATGTCGTCCTCCAGCCCCCACACTTTGTAGATAAAGGTTGCTGTTGCCAAGGTGACTTGACAGAGAAAGGGAAAGTATCTGGCTGTTTTGCCTGTTCTTGTGCAGGAAGCTTAGAAGCCAGAGGCATAGATAAGATTATTTCAATCCCTCCTCCACAGAACAAAACCTGTACGCATGATATACTGCTTTAAATACCTCAAGACACTTTAGCTGCTGCATTCATTTGAGAGCTGCCTAAATATGTGAAGCATGCAGTAATGAGGAATCACCCAATGCCGTGTCGAAGCTGCTTTTCCATTCTAAATCAGCACTATAACAAATGCAAGCAGATTGTCTCCACACTGAAGAAAAAAGAGGCGATGCTCTACAATCAAGAGGAAAAAACTCTTATGTTTATTAGCCATGAATTTCACATTGTGAAAAAAAATCACATGTACAAAATAACGCCGTAAAAATAGAAATTAAACTTACATGATGAAGAAAACCAAAAAGAAAAGAAACTGATGCACACTGACAGTAATTTTGCTGTCTAATTTACATCATTATGAGAAGCAAGATACTGAGCCGGAGTTGCAGTCAGCTGGATTTCCACATGAAACAAGAAGCTAAGAAGAGGCCAAGAGCAGAAATGGGGAAATGCCACTCAGCAATTAGGTGCAAATTGAAGGGGCATTCATTACTCACTGTTGCCGGGGAAACTTGTCTTCTATGGGAAAGAAATGCTCTTATCTGATTGGTGGGAGACAGAGTCTGAGTTCAGTGGTTGGATGAGGTCAACATTATGGACTTACAATGGTCCCTGTAGAAATTCACAAAAAAAGGGGGGGGTTTTGGGTGGCTTTGAGAGCTGGACCAGAATATTTGAAGCTGTTCACCGTTTGATGTGATTCATGAATCGACAAAGAGTGACAAAAACAAAAATATACATATTTTACCAAGACATTACCTTTACAATGAAATTCAATTGATATTCAGTTGTAACATGTCAATGCTCAGGTCACCTAGACAGACACACAGACTTAAACACTGATAAAAATTACCAAGTATTTTAAGACATATGTTATTTTTTTGGTCTACAGGAACTTGCCATATTTTTTTTTTCTTTTTAAATATGCATTAATGACACTATGGTGAAAAGCACTGCGGTGTCGGCCCTTAACAATGCACAGCTGTCTGGATAGAACTCTTCCTCAAACCAAATGGTTAAGACGACTGTAGGTTAACACTCAGAAGCCAAGTTGTCACATGTGACAGTCCTCCTGCTGTCCTTGGGACAGCTGCAGAGGCTGTAGCATTCTCAACCATAACAGAGTTGCTCTGCGACGTCCCCAGTAGTTAATGGGTCACACACTGTGCCATTCTTGCAGTCTTTTATAATTGGGTGAATTGGTACAGGTTGTGCTCAGGTGCACTATTTTTGTTACCAAGTATGAAGTTTCATTACCATTTAGTCCTCGTTGCTGTGCGAGGACCACGTGGTCAACAATAATGTGGGTCATTCTTTATTTTCCACCCACTGAAATGACAAACCCAGGAAGTGTCTTTAAGAACAAGTTCCTCCTGTAGAAAAATCTACTGTGCAAAATGCAGCCCCACTGAGACCAAATAAATCACAACACCTGACCATGCATGACATAACCCAACATACATTCACATATGAATGCAGGCAGAGAAGAAATAAATAGAATTAAACATATTATAACATAACAGAGTTGTCATTGCAATATAAATTAAGACTACATTGCAGCAAGTTTAAGAAGAAACTGATAAATCCTCAGTTTGTGTTAAGGTGATGAGATTTCTGAAGAGTTCATGCCGGTTTTACTGAATCACTATGAGTTGACATGCTCTAAAAAAAAAAAAAAGAGGGGGAGGTTAAGCTTTGACTCAGCGAGGAAGCTGCTGCTTTTATCAGAAGAACAGAAGCACAGTCGGTCTTTACAGCATTAAGCATACAGCTCAACGTTACAGCAACCCTTTTAAAGCAGTGACTCCAAGTGCCAAATTCTGCCCGGCAAGATGTTAACACGTAACCAAAAAACAGCAAACATGTAAGGCCATGACCTGGGGGCACCAGGAACCCCTCCCCCAGGCCTTGAACAGTTTCCCTCCATCCTCCTGAACCTCAGCTGGTGTTGCTCATCAACACCTCATGAGTGGTGGTGACAACCAACCCCCAAAGCCTCCACAAAGGGAATACTGAAAGTTTTTGTTTTTGAGTTAAAGCTGTTAGAAAAACAACCTCGAAACAATAAAAAAAAGATACAAACAGAAAACCTTATTAGAGGAAAGAAGAAGGGAGGGGTTGCTCCTTCATTGTGCCTTTCATAAATCAGATATTTTCAGTCAGACTGAGTTGATTTTCTTCTGCAGCACACCCATCATAGCTTACCCCCTCCATCCGTCTGAAGAACATCCATCATGCTAGATTTTTTTTTCTTCTTTTTTTATGTCAGAGAAAAAACATTAACACGTAATCTCACAAGCCTTTTGTGGCTACATGGGGAACAATGCATGTTTATGATATGTGTTTGCAGCACTGCTATGGCAGCATGAAAGCACAAGGTGCACACGTGTTCTTAGTTTGTGCCTCATGGAACAAGCAGCAGTTTGTTTGGTTTGTTTGTGCGATCCGTCATCCTGTATGTCTCTGCATCCTGCTCAGAAACTGTCCAGCCGTAAGTGTCTCTGCTTTTGCATCTTTTCAACATCAAAACGAATACGGGCGTCTGTACATCACTGCTCGGTGTCTCTTTTAGAGGAAGAGAATGTGTGCTTCTTCACAGTTGGGAGACCGGAGATGATGCAAAACAGGGACATCTGAGGAGAGAAGAATGACTTGTTAAACAGACCGACAAGATGTGCAATGATACCTAAAGCCAAACAAGTTAAAAAGGTGATTTATTATACATTCAAAAAGGAGAAAGACTAAAGGGAGAAAATAAAACTCCTTGAGGAGAAAGATATTGGTTGTAAATCTTCAGGATTACTTTTGGCTTGTCTCAGCTTTAAAGAGAAAACTCTACAATCCAATATAATAACTCTATCTGCTCTATTCTGCTCAGCAGGAGGCAGAATTTCATCTAACTAGATGCTGTATTGGATTGGGTATATTTCAACCTGCTATTACCTACAAATAGCGGTTCTACATCATAAAACTCACCCAGAAAGTGTTTTCTTGCACAGCTAATATATTGCATTGCAGTAGGCTACACAAGCTTTACTGACACGTCCACTCTTTATCTCTTGCCAGACTAATAGATCTGGCAAATCCACCAACTGCTTCCTCAGTGTGGCCTGGCCTTCATCCAGCTTCTTATCTCCTCCTTGGCCTGCAACACTTTTTCATGTCTGAGTGCATTTTATACTCTGACCTTTCCATTTTTAAAAAACCTTGCTGAATGGGAGCCTATCTGTCCAGCACAGGCGGTACAGGCTCTGTGGCCTGCCTATGCATCTGATGTGAATGTAATATGATTATCCGTCTCTGACTGGGGATTTGTCCCGGTGTTTCTGTCAGTAGACATGTATGCGGTAAAAAGTGCATTAATAAAACCTGAAGAGCAATATGCAAACTGAGACCTAGATTTGATATAACTTATTTTAATTTAGTAAGTAAGTAGGTAAAATGTAGAATTTTTTTTGTAAAGTGTTGACATCCAATGGGATTCATGAAGTAACTCATCTTATTTCCCATCACTGTGCAACACAATCTACCTTTAAGCACCTATAGAGCTCACAACTGAACAAGACTTAGTAGTCAGGAGAGGAAACTTCCTGGAACTGCAGCTAAGCTGATTGGTTACTCACTAAGGCTTCATATTAAGGCCAAAGTCAAATCAGTCACGTGCTGCAAGCGCATTCCTTAAAATGCCAACCTGTTCCTAAAACATTGTTCATGCCAAACAAACCAACAACTTTTCATAACCGTAGTGGGAACTGTAGCATTTAGTTGTTTCCTTATATTTGATAAAACACATGTAATATAAGGTACAACTGAAAAGTCTGAATGGTTACATAACACACACGCACAACATCAACCTTTCCCAGCATTTTCTCTCCTCTTTTGTTCTTGTTCATTTAGATTTTTTTCCTTTCCAATGTGATTTGTGTTATGGTGTAAAAATGACTCCCTGGTCAGAAAGTTGCATTTTACCTAAAATAATTCTTTTTGATGAGCAGCTATGAATATCAACAGTTGGTTTAATCCTGTTATAATGCTACTTGATTTTGTAAGCACCATTTCTCACTGCTAAAAGCTTTCCAAGGTACAAAAAGAAATCTAAAAAAGGAGAGAATCTCACACAAGTTCCCCTGGGAAAAACCAAGTCCTTCCATTTTCTCACAGCTACAATCTCTTTCTTTGAGGACTTCCAAACTTCCTTTTCCTTTCATTCCTTAACAGTCAGCCTTCTTTTCCATTCCCATTTAGACTATTCACTATGTTCAGTGAGTGGACTGTCAGTTGCCATGACAGGCAAGTGCAAAAAAAAGCAAAAAAAAAGAAGTAAATATTCTGTAATGAATTAGTGTCAGGATTATTTACTTCACTAAGCATTGTGTTGCCTTAGACCAGAGATAGTTCAAAACTTCAGTCGAGCTTTTCCCTTTCAGAGATGAGTCACTGAAAAGAAATGGAAGAATAAGTCTCAAAAGATATTTCATTCTGTAAAAGAGAAGGAACATCATGCTGCTCCAGCAGTGAAGCTTCTCTGAGCCGTCTCCTAGCATTATCAAAAGGAAGACATGCAGAACTGGACAGCTGAGAAGTCACTCTTCTCTGCTGCTTTTTATTTCTGAGACTAGAGCGTGATTTAAAAAAAACAAAGAAAAAAAAACAACAAAAAAAAAAAGCCCAGGGAACCAAGCCTGCACAGCTATGTGTGGGGTACATGTGATTTGATGCGATAGTGACCCTGCTGTGAGCAGAAAGATCCGGTTTGCCAGCTGACTACCCATGCTCCACATACGTCTGCTCTGTTTATCATCAGAACAGGCCAGCAGGGTTAGGATGACGACACTAAGAAATGGATGGAAGCTGAAGAGACTGTTGAGTCTAACAACCGTAAATCTTCGGAACGAGACTACTACTATGAAGGACGGCGTGAGTGTGAATGGGCTCGTGTTGCCCGGCTCTGTAGCGCTCTCTCCTCACTTCCTCTGCTGCCACTTTGCTCGCTCACCTTCTTCTTGTAATTGATGATGAATGGTTTCCGACACCGTGTGAGTCGGAGGCTACCTCCCTCCTACCCAGCGTAAAGACCATAACCTCATCAAAGGAAGGCAACTGAGAGTGGATTAGCCTTGATGGGGTGTTGCAGCCTGCTGGTGTGCGGCTTGTCTAATTGGCAGACCCCTCTTCCCTCTCAAAGAGATTCCCCCCACAGGAGCCATAAAAGTATCCTATTCTCTTTCAATTACCCTCCCAGTCCTTTGGCCCATCCCCACAGCCACATAACTCACTTAACTAACGCACACAAACCCATATCAATGCCTCCCTACAAGTCTACCCCCCCCCTTTTAAGACCTTTCCTTCTCCACCTATCAACCTAATATCTCTTATTGTGGACATCTAAGAGACAGGACAATGTTATCAATGTGAAAAAAGGGTATATTTCATGCAGTGAGGAGGAAGCCCCAATGACATTTACTCTATATTTTCCGAAAGAAAAGACAGCAGCACCCTTTTTTTTTATTATTTGCAATGGTTGTGATCAAAACTAGATGTCTGTAACTACATCACACTAGAGTTCTGGCTCAAAACAACATTTTGATTGGCTTTTTACAGAAATAAGAAGTTTAGCTTACCTAATGGAGAGGGTGCAAGTAAACAATTTGGGATTCAAGCTGGTAGGTGTTTCCAGGTGCTGACAAATGCTGTAGGAATGAGCGAGTATGGCACAGTAGTAATGCTGTTCCATGCATCAAGAGTAGGGTCGTAGCAGTCCAGAGTTTTACACCGCTGAGTACCAAAGTACCCACCGACCACATACAGTTTGTTTCCGGATGCCACGGCCTGGCAGCTCATTCGCTTGGCTGTCACATCACCCACTTTAGTCCACTGGTAGTTGTCGCTGCTGAACTTGTAAGCTGAGCATGCAGAGAATTCTGTATCGCCACCCATAACAAAGATCTGGTTTCCCAACACGGCAGCGGCTGTGTAGCGCCAAGGTTGTGGGCAGGATGCTGGCACAGTCCATCTGTTCTCCTGCGGATCATAGCATTGGACTTTGGGCAGTTTGTCATGGGTGACGCTGGTTCCACCGAAGGCGAACAGCTTGAGCTTTACGCTGACGACTGCTGCGTTGCTCACACCTTCTCTCAGAGGAGCCACCATGGTCCACTTGTTTGCCACTGGGTCAAACTGTTCAACCTGTTTAAGTGACACAGAGGGAGAAGCTGGGAGGCAACCAGTTGCTGCAGTGTGTCCTCCTACGACATAGAGGCAGTGTTTCAGCTCTGCCGAGCCATGACCAAACCTGGCAATAAGCATGGGTGCTGCCTTCGACCATTCTTCGTGGACTGTGTCATAAACCCATACATCTTTGGAAACCCCATTTTCCGATCCTCTCCCACCAGTGATGTACACCTTACAGCCAATGGCGCAGGCGCTAAACTCCTTCCTGGGGCTGGGGATGTCAGCTTTTGGGATTATTTCTTTGGCCTTCTGATCCACCAAGTACAATTTATCACACATGAACGTCTGCCCACCCAGAAGAAAGAGGGCATGGCTGGTCTTTCTTGGTCTAGCACACGGGCTGTTGACAACGCCATCATTTTGCAGGATCTTCAGCTTACAGCGTATAGCTTCATCTACCAGTTCCTTGCTCTTTGCCTGGGCGTTGATCAGCTCTTCTGTGGAGACATTCTCCATTAAAAAGATGGCGGGCAGCAGGGCTAGGCGAACTGTTCTCAGGAGCTCTGGAAGGTGGCAGTGCCTCTTTTCCAGGTCGTAGTTGATCCAGTTAAGGGCAGCTTCATAAACCAGTCTCTCATCTTCTGTCTCTAGTTCCTCGTGTGACAAAAGCTGCACTACCATGTCTTTGGGTAGTTGGAGGAAGTCCTCTGTCTTGCAAATAGCAGGGAAGTTGCTTAGACACATGCCCCAGGAAAGCTCTGACAGCTTGGTACACTGGTGAGCATCAGACAGCAACAGCATGCCAAGACAGTTGGTCGGGTGAAGGTTTCTCTCAAGAAATTCTGCACAGGCATCACGTATGTCCTGAAACTCCAGCATGTCCCCAGCCTCCAGCAGAGACTCCGCATTCTCTTCATTGATAACCACACGTGACGAGTATGCGTAATCCAGCAGCAGCTCCAAAACCTCTGGATGGATAGAGTCTCGGAAGTCCACCTCACTTGCCTGGCTCTCCCTCAGCCCACCGCTAAACATGGCTTCAAAATAGCGGCTGCAGGCGGCCAGAACGGCTCGATGGCAGGGGAAAGAGCGGCTGCCGGCATGAAGCAGGACATCTGTGAAAAGCCTTTGCTGCCGCAGCGAGTTGAGGTGCATAAGGACGCTGTCGGCGTAAGAGGACTTGTGGAAAAGGTAGATGTTCATGGAGCCAGTGCTGGCTCTGGATTTTCGGTTCTCATGGACGCACACAGACATTTTCATTGAATCCTGAAATGGAGAAGAGAAATAAATAACTATTTTTACTGCATTTCCTTTTTCATGTCCATGAATCATAAGCTCTGTTACATAGCTTTTAGTTTTAATTACAATGTTGATAATATCACTTTTTTACTCTTCATTTAAATTCTCCAATTTTTGGAGTTGTTGAAAATCCTGCTGCTAAGAATGGGATTGTTTGTCTCATGGTTAGTCATGAAAAGCATATCAATCAGCCGATAAGTAGGCCTAATTTACCTAACAAATGTATTCCAAGCACTGACTGCTCCACATGTAAACTGTGGGATGCAGAAATGCTGAATGACTCAGAGCCAAATTATGAATAACATTCTTATTTCTAAAGAAGAGATTACAATCTTCCCAAAGAGAAATTCATTTAAAAAAACCAAGCAAATGAAAACAATAAAAGCAAACACATCTCGGGGTTATGAAGGTCAAACGGATAATAACTGCTTTCATGAAGAAAACTTTCCACTTTGGACCCTGAGCAATAATAAATCCCATCCTTCTACCCAGGTTTACAAATAAGGGCCCCTTTGCTGTGAAGTTTTTTGAAAAGAAGAAAGTGGACTTTTTTAAGCCTCTCAGAAATGCACACAATTTACTCCACTCCCCTTCCAGAAAATCGAGCTCCAATCTTCACTGTCCTTGCTCAGAGCTCACTTTCATTCCACCCAATTTTCTAACACGTCAAATGCCTCCCATGCTCCATTTACAGAAATACTGAGTCCCTGTGTGACCTTGTAAACCCCCACATTCTTTGAAGAGACTTTTTCAATCTCGCCTTGCCTTGGGGTTTTAAAGGTGTCACAGTTAATAGAATCAAATTTGATGGAAGATTGCCCTAACGTAGGAATACACCCACTGACCTGTATAGTATGGCTTTGTTAAAAATAAAAAAAAACCCTAAAAAACATGCTTGAAGTGGTTGCAGCTTCCTTATTAACAGCAAACAGCTGCAAAATGTGGTCAGTTCACAACCTGCCCGTTACTGTGAATTCCAAAGATTCCAAGGATTGAAGGCAAAAGGGGTTTGAAAACATCCATTAAACCTTTTCAAAACACTTGAGCTGCATTACATATTTCCTCCTCTGCCTAACAGGTGCATTTACCTGAAATGTTTGCAATGGACTATCTGAGTTAGATTATTTTTCTTTAACCTAAAAGCATTTTTATAGTCTAGTAATTCCTCGTGGAAGTAAGTGTTGATTATTTTGTGTTTGGCACTGTGGGATTCTACAAGATTGTTTGCCGTTTATACTTATTTGAGTAAAAGCTGTGTGGCTATATTCCTCATTCTTGCTTTTATTTTGGTAGCTTTAGCAATACTGTGATGGTTTTAATATTCTGTCATTAATAAATATGATTCATTATAAAGGAGAGAATTCAGCTCTGGTAGAGGGTGAATGCTGGACAAACCTGGAGGCAGTAAGCATTTTGATTTTCAAAACCAACAGATTTCCAATCCAAAACTGACAGAGAGACTTCCAGGTGTCATAAATGATTCCTCTAAAACCAAACTACAGAGAGGAAAGTTTCCATTTTCCATAAGTTGCATCACCTTCCCCAGAATGTATCCGTACGAAGAGAAAATCAAGCTTTAACCCTACAGGTACTAATGCAGGAGTGGTGGGATTTCTAATGAGCTCGCACCTTTACTTTTATGTCACTAAAAACTCAATGAAACACCATGAAGCAGCTGTTTAATGTTTATGATGTGGAGTAAGTGTAATATTTTACGTTCTTTTGGGTCTTTTTTTAAACATGTTTCTTTAATCACATTTCTATAAGTGGTACCTGAATAAAAACACACCATAAGAAGGGATAATCTCACAGCAAAGTTAATGAAACACAAAACCTACTGCAGCATTAATTCAACAGGATTTATTGCATTCCAACAGCTGTAAAACTGGTAGCTTGTCATCTCCTGGCTTTAGCTGTAATGAACACGTCCTCACATAGTTTCTCACCTGCACTCATCCCCTCCTACACACACACACACACACACACACACACAAATGCTCCAGCCCTGGTTTTCTAATTGGACATTGTAAGGGGCTTGATTTGAATAAGTGATCCTAATATGTCTGGAACTTATTTGGAAAGGTTTTGCATATGCTAACCATTAACATGATAATAAGTATGACCCATGGTACTTCAGCTCTTTAAAGCACAGGGGCTAATGGGAGAAAGACAAGAAAATCAGCTTATCATTATATAGTAAAATGAGCTTTAGCAATTAAGGAAATGATGTGCCTGTGGACAGATTCTGAATCAATACACTCAGGGGCACAAATATGTAAAAGTATCTGAACTCATTTTGAGTATAATGTTGTTTTGTGTCTCAGGATTGTTGTTCTCAGTCTTTCTGCTGCCCTTCTGTGCTGTTCTAAAAAGGTAATTTTGTGACTCATTTTGTTCCATTTTACATTTTGTTTTGGTTGTTTTTGAATGACACAAACATTTTTTTTATTTTGCTACTTTTCAATCTAATTGTGTTTCTTTTGTCGTGGTGCAATATATCAATTGTTTTTATCTGCCTTTATCATCCTGTGCAAATAAGCTTTAACAATTTGCATCATATTTAGGTCATTTTGCATCTTTCTGTGGTTATATTACATTTTATTTTGGTTTACATTATTGGGGCACTCAAAGTGTATTTTTTCAGTACCTCTTTTTGGTATATTTCTAGGCTAAGATCCATGGCCCTCACTCTATTTGAAAAAAAAACTCATTTGTAATGACAACTAACTTAAACCGCGATAATTGTCTCCATCATAGTCTTTTGACCAAGCAGGCTGCAGTTTTGTGTGTTTTAACTTCCATGGTAAAATAATTTCCTCTAAAATGGCCTTGTCATTCCTTAACATTATCTTATCTTGATAATGACAAACCAAGACATGACCTTGTTGTGAAAAATGCCAACATGCTCGTCTGTCCTCCAAATAGCAGCTCCAGTCAAGAATTTTAAAAGGTCTACTTTTAATCCAACCAACACCACCCATTATAAAGTTTCTCCTGCCCCATACACCCATCAGAGGCAGAAATCTGCTATACATATGTGTGATGAGCATTATTGGAATTCTGGGTGGCTCATTTGTGTCCAGATTAAAATAATATTAATAATAATTAATTAATAATACATTTTACTAGTAATAAAATATTAATGTTTACTGAAAAGCTACTCTTGGGGATAAGGAATAAAAACACTCAGTCAGGACTGAATGACAAAGATCTACTGTATTTTTGTGAAAAGGAAAGCAAATTATCTTTTCAGCTGCATCTTTATAAGTATTTATGTTTATTAATAGAAGCAAATAAAACAACGGCTTTTGTATTTTCAGCTTTATCTTATTTTTTATTGTTAATCATAGAATATTTAATAACTTTAAGACTTCATGACTGTAACTTCTGATGATGACGCAGTAAAACACTTCTGTATGTGACGAAAATAATCTAATAACAGTTTTTGTACCTTTACAAGATAAAATGGAGGCAAAATACTGAACATTCCTATTTATGAGAATTCAAAGCAGTCCTTGCATCCAAATGTATCCATAAATATGACGGCCAGAGTCAGTACAAAGTGCCAGCAATGTCAGTGTGTTTTTGGCTCTGAGAAATCCTCTCATCCTTTCAAAGAAGCCAAATCCACAGACACACAACCAAAAAGCTTCCACTACATGCCACACGCAGGAGCCTGCAGTACAGAAAGACATGCACGTGCAGCTTGTGGACTCGATCCGAGGCCAGACTGCTGGCTCCAGTCTGTTTAAAATCATTGCCAGGTGTTCACAGTCAACCACGGACACAGGAAGAGGGATGGAAGGGAGACAACTTTTAAAGTAAACACCGGGCTTATGTGGACTTATTCTGCGCAAGATGCAAAACAGAGACTTTCAGAGCTGCACATTGATCTGCACGTTTGCGTCCATCTCAGACCTCCATAGAATTTTATTTATAGCCTCAAACCAGCAGCTCACACGTCCAACTTGCTGTAATTTAGAGCAAACATCCATAATGACAGTAGGGGACCGTGTAACACCTGATGTCGCGTGTTATGTGAAACATCTCGCGCACGCATGTGGAGGAAATAAAACACGCAGAATGAGCAGGGATTATTCAGAGACCACTCCTGCTTTCATCCATTTATAAACATTAAGAAAAGAATAAGTGGATGTTTGCATTTTGCTTCCATTAGCTCGCTGTTGCGCTTTCTGTGCTACAGCCTGGAGTTTTCCATCAGCAGGAGATTAGGGGGCGCAGCCGCTACAATACACATATCAATTTTCTGGCTTTGCAAAGCAAATTAATCTTTTTTTTTACCTCTTTGGGGGAAAGCAGGAGTTCAACTGTGCCCGCAGTATCCCTCGGACATGCCACTTCTGAAAGAGCCACGATGCAATCCTTGCGCCCCGGGGAGAGGAACTCCTTGCTTATTCCCGAAATGCAGGCGGGCGCTCGCGCAGGATGAAGCCGCTTTTCCTCCACGATGAGTCGCAAACTCCCGGGTGGTTGTAGATGTGGAGAATTGGGTAAATGCGATGGCTCTTATGTATGGGGCTGTTTGTAGGCGTTTCTCCTCGGCTGCTCTCTGCTTCTGTGTGGATCCTCCTCGCTTGCGCTCCCACTAAAATCAATGGGTGTGTTTACAGCGAGGAGGGGGGAGGATCGCCGCCTCGCGCAGGAAACGAAGTGAGAGACAAAGAGGGGTATGCATGGGGATGTGGAGGGGAGGTGGTCTCTCACAAACCCCCTCTGCAAGAAGAAAAAAGATCAAGAAAGAAATCATTATTAGTGTCGTTTTCAGCCAAAATGACCCAAAGTTGCAGCGATAGGAATGTTGCAAAGCAGTGTGAGCTGCTTTTTGTCCTCACAGTGGCTCACTTTGAGTCATTCAGGCTTCAGTTTGATGTTTTCAACCAGTGATTGTAGCCTTTTAGATTGAATCCCCCTTCCAACCCTTTTGTTGTCAACTATCTGATCCCTCTTTAGGCTTTAACTGTTAAAATCTAAGAATCAGTTTTGGGGAAAAAACTGTCATAAACCAAAACATGTGTAAAACATTGATACACAGGAGACTTCTCTAATTTAGAGAATAATTTGAGTGCACACGTTTTCCTTTGACACCATTAACATACTCTGACTAGTGAAGTCTGAGTATGGTGGACTCATGGTGTCCAGGAACTGGTGGGAGTCACAATGTAATGGTTTCTTGTTTTGCATACTCATTAAGATCTGCTTAACTCTTTGAAAGCCAGAGATATAGGCTTTAAATAAAGGATACATCCCCAAACAATGATATACATTATGTTCAATGACGTTTGTGGGTCACAACTCAGTGCTGGGTTCTATGGTATTATAAAAGCATTGTGGTTTTTAGTTGGGGTGGCTGGGAACTGGAAGTCCCATTTCATTCTTCATCATCTTGTATGAGTCACATTTGTGGTCCTTTATGGTTGTGACTAAACCCCTCAGTGGATCCTGAAGGCTGTCCAGTTGTTATTTTTGTTTGTTTTTTTATAGACAAATTGGTTGTGATGTGGTGATTTATCCTGTTTATGAAAACAAAGCTGTCATTGCTGCTTCATATTACAGACAATGCAGTGTGTATTTCATTAGTATTATACTGAGAAGGGTTTAAAGTGGATCTTACTATGCTACAAAGGTTATATATGACAGGAGGGACACCTAGTGGAAAGGAAAAGGTACAGACTGTGGGTAAATAAAGAACACGTAGCTGTACAAATTGGTTTTAATCTAGTGGACATCAGCTTTATATGGATTATTCCTGTTTAATGACAGTGATTCCTGAAAGGCCTTATTGATCACAGGCACGGGGAGTTGTTCCAATAAAGATACACAACCAAAAAATTTAATAATGAAAAGTTGACAATGATGACTTGGAAAAAAAATCAACATAATGAGAAAATGGAACAAAAGAACTATAAAAGCATGCTTCACACAGAGAAGAATGGCTGCTGAGGGCAAAATGAGCAAAGTAAATCATGAAAATGTAACATGAATTTACCTTAAAGGGTTTGTAAACTGATTTTATATTACTAATTATGCAAAAATGAATGGAAAATTAACAAAAAATGCAAAAAAAAATTATATGAGGAGTGTTCCTTTTATGGCTGTGTTCTGAGAAATAAAAAATCCATTTAATTAATTATATGACTATATATAGCTCACTTTTTAATCACAAAGTTTAGTAAAAGTGCCAAAAATGACTGATTTCACTGATAAAATCAGTGCAAAACTTTAAATGTGAGAGAATAGAGAGTAAACATGACCAAAACTGTAGACTAAAGCCAAAAGTACAAGCTCCACAAGCCTAACAGGTATGGAGGAATACATGTTTTCAGCTCTTGTGATTACAAATGGTAGATAAGAAAGTAAAACCTGTTGTTATGTTGACACATTTATCCGGTTACCAGTAAGCCAGTTCCTGTCTGAGGTCACAAAGCCTTGTTTGTGTGTTTTAGGCGCTTTCTGTCATGGAGTTTTTTCCTTTAATGTTGAGGAAAGTAGATTCCTGATAAGATATGCTGACAAGGACTTTGACCTCTGCAGCTGGTGCCATTTAAGTTGTCAACATTGTTTCTGCAGGTCACTAGAAGGAAAGGATGGGTCCTCATCTACCACAGCCAGCACTCTGCACAGACGGCTTCTGTTTTCCATCATGTTTGATGAATGCGAGTGCGAGTGCTGAACCTCGCTTGAGGAAGTGCAACTCTCTGAAACTTTGGATTGACCTTGTCACTTCAAATTCCATCACAATTTTTACTTTTATACACATAATATGCAGCCTTACAGATACACAAGATGTATAGATTTACAATATCAAATCAAGCTTTATTTATGAATCCGTTTCCATACAGATGTAGCTCAAAGTGCTTTAGATAATAACAGCACATTTTGAATATGCATAAGTCTTTATACACTCAAGCGTAGAACATAAATCAATAACACTCAGCCAATTGGTCTCTTTGCACACACATCATCACACTCACATCTTTCACAGTACATACCCCCCCCCCCACACACACACACACACACACTCACACACAAGCACACACACTCTCACACACAAGCGCACACTCACACACACACACTCACACACACTCACACACAAGCACACACTCACACACACACACACACACACACACTCACACACAAGCACACACACACTCTCACACACAAGCGCACACTCACACACACACACTCACACACACACACTCACACTCACTCACACACAAGCACACACTCACACACAAGCACACACACACACACACTCACACACTCACACTCACACACACA
>JBAMIG010000020.1:4609125-4624354 GCA_037177335.1 Kiunga ballochi
CAATAACCAATAACCAATAACTCTGTGCTATTTGGGACTATAGCACTAAAGCTGGGCTTTACAGCTTCAGATTATTGCCTTATTTATTCAACTCCACATTAATAATGATTTAATAAGCTTAGATTGAAATTTTAAAACAACATAAATCCATTTCAGAAGCGAATCACTATACTTGCGTGTCCAGTATTAAACCCAAAACCTTCAGCAGTAAAGGTAGCTGCACTTAAGCAGATTGTTTTTACTTTCTCTGCATGTCTGCAGATTTTTTTTTTTCATCACATTTAGTTTAGTCCTCTCCATCCCAACCAGTCGAGGTAGATGGTTGCCCTCCTTGAGTGGACTTCTTCTGGAGGTTTTTCCTGTTAAAAGGAAGTTTTCCTTTCCACTGTCACATCATGCATGCTCAGGATGGGAAATTGGATTAAAAGATTTGATGCAGTCTCTTGGTTTTCTTTAACTAGTCTATTTATAATGAATTGGCTTCAACTGATGTGTCTTTAAAGTGCCCTGAGATGACACTGTTGTGAATTAGCACTATAAAAAATAAAGTTTAACTGAATTGAATAGTTTTGTAATACAAGCAAAAGTATTTTTTAGCAGCAGTATTGCAGCATTATATTGAATATTCTCAGTACTATCAGTGTCTCCATGCCTCTGGAATGAAAGATATCCTTATCTGTATTTTGCTGATGTAATTATAAAACAGAGCCTTTTCTTTGTTCAAATATCTTTTTTTAACTTCAAAACCATCTAAAAATAGAAAAAGACTTTTTCAAAGTTTTTACCACACTTTAATAACATTTTATTTTCTAAAACAAGATGTCCGCCTAAGCTGTCCTAAAGACTGAAGTCAATTCATAAAATATAACGTCATCAAGTATCATGAAAAATGTGTGTGTGTATGTATATATATAACTATATTATAAGTATCAACTTTCCAAAGTGCTTCAGTCTCAACACAACCCGTCTGCTGCTCATAAACAATTGGATTAACAAAGGCCAAATTTTTAAAGCCTTCCTTTAAACCTGGTCTTATCCACCATAATTGACAACTGGCTAAGCTTTAACAACAGGATTGTTTACGTTTCTTTGTTTTTCAGATGAGCTGACTGTGCATCAACCATATGCTGTCCTGAAAGCACCGAAGGTCTGGGGGGCTCTGCACGGTAAGATTTAGTTTCTTTTAAATGCTTTTAAGAGATTAGGATGCAAATCTAAGGTGTCTAAAATGAGACCCAAAAATGTATCTGCTCCCCCTTTTCTACTTTATTTTAAATAATTTGTTCAGCTGTAAATATGAGCACCATGTAGATATTTTCTAAACATGCATACTGTATAAATATTCATTTGATTTTCATTCCTTACTTAGGTCTTGAGACTTTCAGCCAGTTGGTGTATGAAGATAAATATGGAGCTGTGAGTGAAAGCTGCTTTTGTTTCCTCTATGATCCTTAAATAATGTTTTAATAATTTTAATTTATTGGCTTAATTGGCTTTTCAGAAAAGCATCAACTCAACCTCCATCAGCGACTTCCCAAGATTCGCCCACCGAGGCGTCCTATTGGACAGCTCGCGGCATTTTCTTCCCATCAAAGTCATCTTAGCTAACCTGGTAAGCAGTTTAGTTTCATGTGTCATTTATCATCCAAGCTGCTTCCTCATTGTTTTTGTATTAAATTTGCACAGGAAACCATGGCGATGAACAAACTGAATGTCTTCCACTGGCACATAGTGGATGATCAGTCCTTCCCATACCTGAGCCGAACATTCCCACAGCTCTCCCAGCAGGTCAATAAAAATGCTTTTTATTTGTCATAGATGCAAAAAAAAATCTTAATTTTCTATATTTTGATTTATTTATTTATCTAAATGTTTACAGGGAGCTTATCACCCTTACACACATGTATACACACCTGCTGATGTGAAAATGGTGATTGAGTTTGCTCGCTTAAGAGGCATTCGAGTCATTCCAGAGTTTGACACTCCGGGACACACACAGTCCTGGGGAAAAGGTGGGTTTTCCAGCTCTTTAACACCAGCCATGGTTTTTTTTTTTTTTAATTTTATGTGGCCGCTATGTCAGTTATTTAACCGTAATGAGTTGTCACTTCACATAAATGATCCTGTGTGAATCATGATCACAGATCGACTCAGCTTGTGCCCTAAACAAAAATAAAGATATTTATTTTATCCTATAGTCACGTAATGAATGGACCACTGCCACAAGGCATTTTCTTGCTCAGTCCCCTTCTCTACTTGGGACAAAATCAAATTTGTGTTCATTCATTTTTCACAATTACCTTTTTTATTTATTGAGAACTAGGGATAAAATTCTGAATTAAATGATTGGAAATGATCAGGAACTTGAGAAATGAGGAGAATAAAGTGGGTTTTGGTGACTTTGTGCCTCAGTTATGAGGCGCAAGCCCAAAATGAACTTCTCTCTCAATGATGCTAAATTCAGATTTTTAATATAATAAGATTTAATTTTTTATGAGTTAATTAAAAAAGTTTAAAATTAATTACATTAATTTCTTTACATTAATAAATTGATATCCTCTAACCTAAACAGCTTTTAAACAGTACTCATGTTTTTGTTTTTTTGGGGTTTTTTGGTATACATTTTTTAGCATTTTAAAATAAATAAAATTATAAGGAAAATCCCTTTTCTCTGACAGTAATTGTATTCCTCGTGTGTTGTATTGATATTTCCTCTCGTGTGTTTCCCGCTCAGGCCAGACAGATCTGCTCACACCCTGTTATTCAGGCTCCCAGCTCTCTGGCAGCTTTGGCCCAGTCAACCCCATCCTGAACACCACCTACGACTTCATGAATCAGTTCTTCAAAGAGATCAGCTCCGTATTTCCCGATGGCTACGTTCACCTGGGAGGTGACGAGGTGGACTTCACATGCTGGTGAGACTGTGTGCACACTGTGTCGGTTACTTCTCTTCAGCATCAAATGTTACACCGAGGTCAGCTGCAGGTTTTCCCTACAGGAAGTCCAACCCGGATATCCAGAAATTCATGGATCAGCAAGGCTTTGGACAGGACTACAGCAAACTGGAGTCCTTCTACATCCAGAGGTGTGTGTTTTTTTTTCTTTACTTAGTCTTGTTGTATATTTAAAGTATTTATTCCCCTCTTGTTGTTTTAATAGGCTCCTGGAGATTGTCACCACTACAAAGAAGGGCTACATTATCTGGCAGGAAGTTTTTGACAATGGTGTTAAGGTAGGATTTTTAAATGCCGAGATGTTTGCAGAAGCTTCGGGCATTATTTTTTTTAAATTTTGTGTTAAATAAAGGAATAGTTTGAAAGTTCTCCAAACATATAAAAATTAAAAAACCCCAAAAAACCCAACTTGTTCTTTATACACACCTGCTTTTTTTCTTTTTGATAAAAAAAAAAAGATCTCCATAGTTCAGGAGATGCTTTTTTGGGGGTTTAATGCTGAATGGGCTGTTAATCTCAGCCACAATTTCATCTGAAGATATCTGGAAGCTTTGATATAATTTTTATTTCTCATGCAGCTTATTAAAATTGGTTTCATAATGAATATGGGCTTAAAGGGCAAAAACCCAGCTTTAATGGGAAAGTATTTGCATCCAAACAGGAAGAAATGGTTAAGAGTGCAGCTTTCTCCTATGTAACATTTTAATAAACACAAGTGATGTTCATTTTGTGTTTGCTAATCTTATGTAATTTCTTATGTGAAGTTTGTACAACTAAGTATTGCATTTGTATCTGAAATCTGTGGCTCTGAATTTTAAAATGTATTCTAGAAAATTGTCTCTGCAAGCAAAATTCTCATGGAAAAGAGGGAGATGGGAGCTTTACATCCAAAAGGAATCAGAAAAAGACAGCAGGGAGTGCAACAAAGGCCAGCTTATTTGTTTGGCCCTCTGCAATGAGAAAGAAACACAAAAAGAATAAGTTAGAACATGAACTGGATGATTGCAGGATCTTTTCCATGTGAGATCCTGCTTGCAACATCCATCTCAAAGGAAAGAAACTTAAGGAATTATAAACATAAATTGGAGTTAAAAGGAACATGCTGCAAAAAAAGAAGCTAAAATAGACATTCAAGTAGACATAATATAAAGATGTGTGTGCATAATGCAGCAGCGTTCTTATAAAACCTTTTAATTGAATAGGATTAGGTTGCTGCTCGGATTCAAGCAAATGCTGCAAAGCTGGTCAGACGGCACCTCGCAGAGCAGATAGACACTGATCCAAGCAGACTGGAAAGCAACTGGGAGTTTTTATTAATACACAATGTGGGATATTCTGCAGGAGCAGTTAGTCATTGATTGTGGCTTCATGCAGTTCAGCCTGCAGAAAATCTGTTGCAAAGTCGTCCATTCAAAAAACGTTTGTGTTAAATGCCTTTTTTCAATTAACATTAGATCAAACATTTTTCTCAGTTCAGATGTTATCCTGAGCCTGCCCTTAAAGCCCATTTTCTAACTGGTCTCTGTATGTTTTTATAAACCAGAAAACATCCTATAGGTGATCAGATATTTCCAGATTTCTAATCGGCTGCGTGGAAGCTCCACATGAAGCATCATTTATAGATCTACACATCTCTATCAAACTATTCCTTTAGCCATAACCAATGACTGAAGTCGTCTCTAAACTAAGAAAAGAAGCTTGTAATAATTCCAGCTGAAGCCAGACACGGTAGTACATGTGTGGATGGGCAGCGGGAGTGATAAGGAGATGAGCAAGGTGACGGCTGCGGGATACACCACCATCCTCTCCGCCCCATGGTACCTAGATTATATTAGCTACGCACAGGACTGGCAGAAGTACTACAAGGTTGAGCCACTCAACTTCGACGGTCAGTTTTTCCAATTAACGGGGTCTCATTTTGAATCATGTGGTGGAGGGCATACTTCTAATTCTGGCCTGTTTTGGTTCAATAGGTTTACGCTTCAATCCTGCACAGTTGTGACACAAACAATCCTACATACACTGAATGAACATGGGGCAGCGGGGTTGGTGGTTTCATGTGTTAAGACATTTTAACACGACGGAGGACCAAACCAGTTTTGTTTTTATAAAGAAGAAAAAAAATAAATAAGCATATTCAAATGAAACGGAGCAGGATGAATGGTTTGTCTGAGATGTCTCTGGTTTAAACCCATCAGCCATGGTAAATAAAGTGAGGTCTGGTCCTCCATAAACTGAATCAGGACAGAAGTTACTTCCTGACCATGTTGCCATGTCAACTGGTAAAACAAACAAATGAATAAAATAGATGGATTATAAACTAAATGTATTGATGCAGCAAAATAAAATCCAACATTTCTGCCATTTTTCTTCCTCTTTATCTTTCTGACGCTGAATCTTTGAATGTGTAGCTGAAAGCAGACACAATTATCCACGTTTGGAAAGGCAACCGGCAGCAATACCAGAATGAGATGGCAAATATTACATCAGCAGGGTACCAGACCCTGTTGTCCTCTCCCTGGTACCTGAACCGTATCTCCTATGGCCAGGACTGGCAGGGCTTTTACAAGGCTGACCCGCAAGATTTTAAGGGTTAGTGTGCACGGTTACCTTTGTTTGGTTGGATTTTTGCCCCGCCTATTTAAATTGATCTTTAATTGGCTTTCATCCTTCATATAAGACTTTACTCTCACAGTCCTGGATAAAATGACAGCTATTAGAGCATTTGGGACATTTTTATAAAGGCAAATGAACAAAATTTAAATGATCAGAATTGTTCAGGATTTCCAGAACTTCTAGAGAAGATTAAGAGAGAAAGTCTCACATAGTTAAAGTGTTCTCATGTACACATACTAATCATTTACAACATGCTACATTTCTTTTTCAATCTGCATCTGCCTCCATCCTCGCTTCCAAACCATTTTAGTTGCTTTTTAAAGTAATTAGACGTCTTGATCACACAGACTGGAGCAACGTTTTAAAAGGCTCCAGGCTGATGTGGAGCAATCGGAACCGTTGTCTTCAGCCGGTATCAGCCTATGCACGCTGAACCATGAGCAAAGACCATCGTTAAAGGACAGACACAGTTAAAGACAATCCTAAAGTTTGCAGAAAATTCCATAATGTAGATAAGCCAGATCTACCACAGTGGAGCTGCGTGGTGAGGAGCATCAACTTGTTTACAGATGAATAAATGAAACCCAGAGCGAGAGGATGTTTGGGAAGTTCTGACATATTGTGGAGCTGTTTTGTTGCCTCTAGGAGGACAGAAACCATTAAATGAATGTAGAAATTTAAAAGATTACAAATATATGTTTGGACTGAATGCTTTGGGTAGGTTTGAGGTAAATACACAAAACACATTAAAAAAAGATTGAAAATAGAAAATAAAATGCAGAAAAAGTTACATAAAAGTCCCACTTATATGTATTTAATCATTTATTGATGGGTTGTTCCTTATTTTCAATATTCTCATTTTAAAAAAATGTTCATCTGTATTTATTCCTAAATATATTCTGTCAAATATTCTTAATATAATGATGCTGATAATAATGAGCAGAGCTGTAATCTGGCTCTGATTTTTCTCAACACAAACTTTAATATGATGCATCACAAAGTTGTCACTTCTGTGCAGTTGTGTGTGTGTAAGCCTGTTGAATAGACAGAACTACTTCACAATCAAGTCATAGTTTAATTCTACTCTGCATTTTATTTAATTTATCCCTGCCCTCCTGCAGAGACTCATCTGACCTCATCACATTTTTAAACAGGAACTGAGGAGCAGAAGAAGCTTGTGATTGGTGGAGAAGCCTGTCTGTGGGGGGAATATGTGGATGGTACCAACCTTACACCCCGGCTCTGGTACGCTTTGTGTGACTCCTTTCATAAAATTCTAACTAATGACATATGAGATGACAGCAGATTGAATTTGTTATTTCCCACCCTCACCTGAAGGCCTCGTGCTAGCGCTGTGGCAGAGCGGCTGTGGAGCGCCAAAGATGTGACTGACATCAATGACGCCTTCAACAGACTGTCTGCACATCGCTGTCGTATGGTGGAGTAAGTACCGCATCTCCAAATACTCCATTCCTGCCATGAATGTTCCCATTTCCCTCTAACAGACTGTAACAATGCATTTTCCTCTACAAGGCGCGGAATACCAGCTGAGCCGCTGTTTTCCACTTACTGTCCACACGAGTACAGAGGAATCTGAAAAGCACAGAGGTGGTGGCCTGGAAGAGAAGGGAAAGGGAATCTAATCCTCATACAATCATCTCCACATTGGGACTTTTAAACTGAAATCACACGCTGCGTTGCCTTTTTTTAAAGACATCACTGTATCACTGAACTCTTCTGATCCTACTTCATGTACAAATCTGGACTTTCTGATTGCACTTTGTTTCTATGAATGTTTTTATAATTGCCAATAAAATATTGGCATGGATGTTGCGTTGCCAATAACATTTTTATGTGCTTTTCCTGCTTGTAACCCAGTCATGTTAAAGTCTTTCAGGAGGCTTTTTGTCCCATCAAAGCAAACCCGCCATTCTTTTTAGCAGTGTGTTCTGGTCCTGTGGGTTCATAGCCTCGTAGGTATCCAGCTCCAGGGAGAATGTGGCATTTCCTGATGTCACAGTTCGCAGGACGGTGGAATAACCCTTTAATGTAGAGAGGTTTGAAAAGTAAAACTCAGTACAGATAAAAAAAAAAAAAATCCACTAAACAGGTGAATTTAATTTCACCTCACCATCATTTCTGCCAGAGGCACAGTTGCTAGGAGCACCTTGTCGTCATGACGACTCTGGATGTCTCTGACGGTTCCCCGTCTTTGCGCCAAGTCTCCCAGCACCGAGCTGAGGTGCTCCTCTCCGAGCGTTACCTCCAGGGACATGACCGGCTCCAGAACCTGCCCTCCCGCCAGCTTCAGGGCCTGGTTGCAGATAGGCACAAGCTTTTCCATGTCTACCCACAATGCTGCAATTATCTGTGACAACATGACAACCACCAACACTTTACCTTCAGCATGCAGCGAGACACGCATGCAGACACCATGGCAGGGGACGTCCCCGTTTCCACGGTAACACTTTGCATCAGCGTGGATATGCTTTGTACAGGGTAACCCAGCAGAGGACCTGAAGATAGAAGCAAATATTGTGGATCTACTTTGAATTCATTAAAATACATTAACTTACATTTTTACACTTGGCTTTAAAAATAAGTATTTAAAACTTAAGGCTTAGGATTTTATGGATATAAATCAAACGGCGCTAACAGAAGATGAGAATGTGCACCAGCGAGAAGATTGAGGTTTTTACTACCCCGATTCTTATCTAGAGCTGTGAAATGTGTTGTATTTAATTGATGTCAATATAAAAAAGAAAATCCACATGAATAATTTAGGTAAATTCCTCTTCTTTTCTGCTCACTTATCTGGTAACAGATAAATAAGGAAGAAGAGAAATGGAGGACTGGAGATATTTAGAGTTTGAACATAGAATAAAATAGATAAGCGACCAGTCTGAC
This sequence comes from Kiunga ballochi, assembly GCA_037177335.1. NCBI lineage: Eukaryota > Metazoa > Chordata > Actinopteri > Atheriniformes > Pseudomugilidae > Kiunga > Kiunga ballochi. Next base: position 4,617,603 of record JBAMIG010000020.1, read on the forward strand.
CAGTTCAAAGGTCAAATATTTTGTGCAAAAACAGAACAGCTGCATATCCATTAAGATCTGTTCTGGCAGCTGATCACATTTGTTATAGAAGCAAACTGAAAGATGCAGCTATGAAATTAGTGGCTAATTGAGAGACATGAAACTAGAATTTAGAGAAATTGTTTTTAGGAAGAATTTCATGGGCAGAGCTCCATCCAGCTCCCTTCTCATTGTTTAGTTAAAGGAGAAGTCTTCAGATCAAGTTCAAGGAAACCATATCTGTATTCATGTCCACAATCCTCCCAGGGAAGCTATGGTGAAAATGTTGTCAGGTGTGCCTTGTGAAAGAGATTATCTCACTTAACACCCACAGTCGTAAAGATCAGCTGATTTTTGAAGTGTTAAACAATGACTAAGGTTAATGTTACCTATAGACAAACAAGAAATGAGTCTGTATTACCTTGAAGATATGAGTTTTGCACTCCGTTCCTCACTGCATCTTTAATTTCTGGTGACAGCTGCCTCTGTAATTCTTCTGTAAATGCACATTTACATGAAGCAGTGTCCAAAGGACTGATGGTCAGCTGTACTGTGACCACATGTCTTCTCTCCCCAACTGTCCGGTCCAGTGTATCTATATCACAAGCAGATGTTTACAGTTAGAAAAATTATACCACCACTGAAAAGAACCAACGGATCTTTGTTGATTTTTGTACCTGTAGCAGAGACCTCCTGAAGAATCGTCTCTCTGTAAGCTACCTGCAGCGGCCCAAGGTGAGTCTCGACGCCGTATTCCCTTCTGATTCTATCATGGATGATCTCTATATGCAGCTCTCCCATCCCACATAGGATGGTCTGAGGATGGAGAATAAAGGACTTTAATAGAACTGTAATGAAACAAAGCCCTGGCTAATTTAAAGACGGTCTTACCTGACCAGAATCAGGGTCCACCCTAACTTTCAGACTGGGATCTTCTCTCTGGAGGCAGTTGAGTGCGTTCTCCAGGTCTATCAATGGAAAGAAAATGTCAGTTTGAGGAATGAATTGTGGCTGGAGTGTGACGTAATGGTAAGGCATGTGCATCACTAACCTGCCTGTTTGGCCATTGTGGGTGGTTCTATAGTGCAGAAGAAGACGGGATCAGGGATTTCCACTCCAGATAGGATGATGTTGGCATGCTCTCCTTGTTTATTTCTCAACCCACTATCACTTTGGGCTCTTCGAGCTGCAGCCGCTGCTGAGGCTTTGGATGAAACGATAGTGTCTCCTGTCACCGTCTGGCATGAAATCAGAAAATATAAAGGTTTATTTTTTTATGGTGAAATTGCTCAAAGCAGATACACACCGTAATGTGATGCGTTACACTTTACCTGCTTCAGTCCGACAGTTAAAGCAATGTTCCCAGCAGTCATGGAGGATATTTCTACTTGCTGATCAGCAAAAGGCACCAACAACCTGCTCATCCTCTCTCTGCAAACAGAAACGTTTCAACACTCTGCACTGTGAGGACAACTGGTTTGAGACACTACAGCTGTCCTGGATGTTAGTCCTGAATAACCGTGACGGACACCACGTACGTATTGTTCCTGTTAATGTTGTGGACGGCTGTCTGTGGTTTCAGAGTACCAGAGTAGATCCTGAGGAAAACCAGAGGACCACGCTGTTTGTCGTGGAGAACTTTGAAGGCCAGTGCACACAAGTCATCTTTGTACCACCGCCTGTGGGATTAGGAATAATGAGTGTCAGGAAGGGACAGAAAAAAGTATCAGAGAAGCTGAAACTTTCAGAGGTGAAAATGAGGAGAGGTTCAGTCATTTGCAAAGACTGATGGCAAATAGTTTGATAATATAAGCATAAAACTTAACTGATTTGGAGATTTAACTGTATGTTTTACTTAATATGATGAAAAAAGACAGAGGATCCGGAAGAATTTGCATTAGCAAAGGAATAAAGTGAAACAAAACAAAACAGATTTTTCAGGCAAAAAAAACCATTTTTTTTATTTAAATCTTATGATCAAGAATAATTAAAATTATCATTGATATATCCACAAATTATAATTAAATCTCTATAACACAGAAAAAGACACCTTTCCAATGTCCAAACTCCTTTAAGATGGACTCAAGCACAGTAAAAAAAACTGTCCTGTTGAATTAAACTTACTTTAAATACATTTTTAGTAATTCATATTCTCTGAGTACATCACTACTATACATCCCATTATCCAGTTCAAAAGTATTTTTGGTGACATGGAGCTGCTGTAATGTACTGAATATACTGAACTTTCACATCTATGGAGGCAATAATGGGTCTAATGAAGCATACAGGTTTGTAGAAACGTTTATAGCTATGGAGATGTTGTCATTTTCAGGGAAAGTCTTACTTATTTTTAAAAAGAACATCCTGAAGTCGGCTCCTATAAGAACAGAAGGGCACTGTCCTAAACAGCCCTGTCAGCAGCTCAGTCCTATCATAGTTTTTAAACAAATTTCAAACCCAAACAGTAAATAAAAGACAAATAAAATGAAAATAAAATAAAAATCCATGCAAGCCAAAATGATACACTCATCTGCTTCTAATCTAATCTTTCTTTGTATATTCTTTTATTTGTATATCTGTGCAGACACATTGACTCTGAGACAGTGAAGCATGAATATCTGTAACAGGATGTTAAAACATTTGTAGGTTAGTGAGAGATTCACTTACACCAGGTCATGGTGTCGCTCATTTGGAGCAGGCAGGTAGGCAGTGATGGCATCTAGTAGAGGCTGCACACCTTTGTTCCTCAAAGAGCTCCCGCAAAGCACCGGGACACCTTTACGGGTCAAAGTCACTCGTCTCACAGCCTCCTGTAGCTGAAGACACGTCCACATTTGTTAAGTATGCTTTCAAAGTGCATTATTGTTGGCCGATAGGATCAAGACTCACTTTGATGGGGGGTACAGCATCAAAACTGTCGCTAAAGTTGCTCAAAAGCAGTTCGGCAAACTCGTCATCCAGATCAGCAACCTGTGATTCAGAGCTGCATTCAAATCGTAATCTTTCCACATCATAATCCATGGCTGCAGTGAGTGTTCAAACATTTACCTGCTCGATTAGAGTCGTTCTGGCCTCACTGACCGCCTCCAGGAGATCTGTATCATCAGATGGGTCCAGAGCTTTGCTTTCAAACACTCGTCCATCACCTTCTGTAGTTCTCAGCTTCCACATCAGCTTCTGGTTGGTCAACAAGTCAACCACACCAGTGAAGTTCTTACCACTGCCAACGGGAATCTGAATCAGGATGCATGAAGACAATTCAAACACATGTAGACATAACGTCATTGATTCTTTTAGTGTCATAACTTTGCTTATTTTCATTTCAACCAAGTAATTACAATCTGTTCCATGGTTCATTTCGATACATGTCTCCAGTTTACTAAAACACATTCAAGTTTCACAATTTTATCAGCAAACACTTCCGACTCTTAGCTTTAATATAAGAAAACACATCCATTTTGGGTGGGTGATTGGGGTGGGTGGGTGGGGGCAGTTACAGTTTATAGGCAGCCAAAGGAATGAGGACATGTCCAGGAAATCTGTCGGCTCAGGGTTTGCAGGGCAAGATTTTATATTAGAGACAAACTACAAAAGCAAAACAAACTAAGAGGTAAAATATTCTGCAATGGACAAAATATTCAACTGATGTTGACTGAGGGATCCGGTCTTTGGGGGGTGTGGGTGGGATGGGCAGGGGGTTGTCTGTCTTTGTGTGCATGTATTCATGTCAGTGGATGCCCTTCAGGGTGGTAATTCATTGTCATCTTGTCTGTCTGTGTGTTTTATTTTGATTGATTTTACCATGTACAGCACCTTGTGTTGCCGAAGGCATGAAAAGTGCTTTATAAAAAGTTTGATTGCATTTGATTTGATTTGCTGACTATTGGTTGTAGCAATCAAAAAGTTATTATTTGCAAAGGATTCTTTTAAAAATGAGTTATTTTCATTTGTTTACATTTTTAAAAAGGGTTTTTATTGCAAAAGTCTTACTTCTACTTTGGTTGGACTCTCACAATAAAAATGTACCTTTTAAAAATCTTATATTGAAACACATGCAAGCTGCAGTTACAAGATCTTAAACACCTACCTGCAGCAGAACTGGGTTTGCTTTCAATTTCTGCCTTATGCTCTCAATCGAGAAATTTAGGCTGTGGAGAAAATACAATTTCCAGTTTGATTTTGTGACAGTAATTTAAAAAAACAAACTTTTTTTTGTGAGATCATACAGTCTATGTATGAGATCTGATGTTGAGTCACTCACTCTGCTGCAGGTTTATCCATTTTATTCAGGAAACAAACACAGGGGACATGGTGCTTCTCTGCCTGCCTCCACACAGTCAGAGTCTGAGCCTGGCAATGTTTTAGAGATAAGACAAGTAGCCAATTAAATTGTTTCTCAAATGAAAAATAAATCAATAAAACTGTAAAAACAGTGGTATAACCTCAACACCAGCAGATGCATCGAACACTGCAACAGCCCCATCAAGAACACGAAGCGCTCGCTCCACCTCTAATGTAAAGTCAACATGTCCTGCAACCATGCAAACATCTCAGTGGATGCTGCTTCTCATTTCCAAAATAGCTGGTTGTACTCTGGGTATTTTTACCTGGAGTGTCGATAAGATTTATACGGTAACTTTTCCAATCAAACGTGACCGCTGCTGACTGTATGGTGATGCCACGCTCCCGCTCTTGAGCCATATAATCTGTGACTGTGTCGCCGTCGTCCACATCTAAAATCAGTGGGGACAAAAACAAACTGGTAAGCAAAAGCAAACAGGAATGGCATTTTTAATGTGTGGCTTTCCAACATACCTCCTAATGCTCTGGTATAACCGGAGTAGTAAAGCATCCTCTCTGTGGTTGTTGTTTTTCCGGCATCTATGTGGGCCATAATGCCGATATTCCGAATCCTGGAGGCAGAGGTCAAATTTGAACAATTTTGATCAATAAATATTAATCTACAGGGCTTTTATGGCTTCTCTGTAGAATGCAGGAACCTACTTGGATATATCAGGGTTGACCAAAGTCCGCAATGATTTGACATCATCTGTGAAGTTGAAATTTTTGTGATATTACATAGCATCTTGTACAAAATGTACAATTTATTCCACAGATGTTAAGAAAATAACCAAAATCTATAGTTGTAAATTTGAAGCATTTTGAAGTTAAAGCAGTTCTGGAGCTTCTCATCCAGTTTCTATAACAGATATAATTTACCTAATCTTTGATACAATGTCCCCATGGATAAAAGATAATTCAATGGTTTCAGAAAATGGGCTACTAAATGGTTACTTAATGATTCTAAATTAAAACTGCCAATTTAGCTCTCTTAAGTAATCAATTCCCAATAAATAAAGTATGTGTTCCACAGGATACGGATAAGAGTGAAACATACCTGGAAGAAAACTGTAATGCCTTTTTATATGACGGTTTATAATGCATCTGCAGTTCCTTTGCCCTCTAGTTAACAATTGTCCAACCTGTGGACGACAACTATGTTATAAAACTAAAGAAGCGCAAACATAACACACTAAGCGCATATTACAAACACTGTCTCACCCAGAGCATCCTGCTGAGTGTCTGCAAGGCTCTGGCAGGCATCTCTACTACACGGTTCTCATTGATGATCTTTAATCTACCTCATAGATTGACCCATACTTAAGTAGCACTATTTGAGTCTACACATTTGTCAAGGAACAATCCAAACAGCTACAATAATAATACAATCGGCCACGTAATAATGCTATTTCTGTACATCCGAAAGGTTAAAACATCCTCGAGGACACAACCGGTTTTGCACATATAAGTCATGCTTTAAACTTCAACGTCAAAATACATCCTCCTACCACTTAAGCGCTATTGACATAGTTCCGCATACAAAAGCGAATCTATTGTGTTGTTTTTGGGAATTTAAATTGTGCTGTAGCAGTAATAGACTTATATAAAATATTAATAAATTTAGGTGTTGCTGTCATTTTAAATGAATACTTTATTTTAAAATTTTACAAGAAAGTATCACAATAAACTTATCGTTCTCCGTGACGTTAAAACAACGGACAGTGCGATGACGTACTTCCTCTAAGTATTGGCTACAGGGAAAACAACATCAAGAAGACCCCAGCCTGAAGAAAAACATCGAATATTCAGTTTTTTTTGCAAATTGTAACCCCCTCTGATATATTAACTGACAGAAATAACTAATTCAACACAAAATGGTGAGACGTTTTAATTTGGAAATTTTCATAATCTCTGTTGTCGAACAGTTTATGACGGTAGCATGTTTTGCTAAGCTTAGCTTTGGTCTGCATGTGGTGTGGTGACGTGCAGATCTCATCGGGTGTTGTACGCGGCTGAGTGGCGTTGAAATAGTTGTTTTATAGTAAAATTCCGCAAAATGTATTACTATTTTATTTGAATGATCATTTTGAACTCTAATGTGATCTTCTTTGTTAGTGTATTTGTACCTAAATGAAACAATAAGAGTCTTTATTTGATGCCGACTCCAACCGTGAAACATCTGAAGTCAATGGATTGTATAATTTATCTGATAGGCGTTTAGGGTTTTTATAATTGCAGATATTACACCGTTTTAAGTGTATATAAGCAGGTTTTTTAAGTTAATATTACGTTTATATATAATATTAAGTTCGTATAGGAAAAATTGAATGCAAACCAATTTGCTTGTGGTTGATGTTGAATTCAACATGGACTCACTCAAGTGAATGTCATTA
>JBAMIG010000020.1:4628255-4640274 GCA_037177335.1 Kiunga ballochi
GATGACAAAAATTTCTCCTTCAAGATGAAACTTTATTGATTTACAAACAAAATCCAACCTTCAAACCTTAAAGTAAAAATGCAAAAACTGTTTTTTTTGTTTATGAAAAGCAACATTCTAGCTCGATGCATTTTCAGTTGTGTGGAAACAATACAATTCAAGCATATATTACATCATTTCACTGCATTAAATGTGAGCATGATCTGCAGAGAGTGTTTGGTCCGTTTCATTTATAAATTCATTGCTGAAATACATTTAAATGATTTTTTTATTTGGAAATTGTACAGTTATAATACCTCAGAAAAACTGAAAAGAGCCCATGTTTCTGCTGTGATCCTCATTTTAGTCTGAAAAATTGGACTCATTTTAGACACAAAAAAATGAGGAGAAAGCAAAATGAACCTGGTGGCTGACAAGATTACCAGTATCATGATCTGGGAGACATTTTCGCCTCATGGTGGTGCCAGAGGAAAATCAAACTTTTTCAGTAAATGAGTAAAAGATAAATAAGACCAAGTAAAAGCAATTAAAAAAAAGAAGACAAAACCGACAAGAATTATTTGGGAAACAGTTTGATTTAGGGTTGGAAACAATATGATTTATCAACTTTGTTGAAATATTTCATTTCATGTTTGACCTGCTGGAGGCGCTCCTGCTGAACAGTCTGAAGATCACCACTGTCATCTGCTGCACATTTCATGGCAGTGCAGCCAACATTCAGAGATTCTCTTCAAATCAAACCCATCTTTCTCAGGATGACACAAGAGGAAACGTCAGGATCATCAAAACCCCGCTTCACATTGTAGGAAACAAAAACATCTGTTAAAAATGTCACGGCAAGATATTTCAGCATTGAAGAAATATCATGAAATGATGAAATGAAATGAAAGCTAATGTCATTTCTGGTGTAAAACATTTCTGTATATTCAGTTTAGACGCTGTGAGTTTGCATAAAATCCTCAAAAGACTAAACTTTTGTTTATTTCCCTTTTAGTTTTCTTCATTAGCCATTTGATTTTGACATCTAATCAGCTGAGTCTTGAATTAAAAAGATAAATGAAAAAGATAAAGTCAATTGTTGAACCATACCATAACTAATATTAACATATCTAATAAAACGTGCATTATTTTCTGTGATACTTCACGGTTCTGACCATCTGTGCAGCTCTCAGCAGTCATCAGGCTGGAATGAGCAGCTTTATCTGTAGAGAGGGGCTTATTTCCTCGACTTGCCTGTGTCTGATTGGAGATCCTCTTTTATTTCATGTATTTCTCTTGTGTTCATTCCCTCAGTGGTTGCAGAATAGAAGAAGGGGGCAGGTCAACCTCTAATCCTAGAATAAACACAGGGCAGTGCCACCACAATGACCCCACTCCTCCTCTCTTCACCTCATCTTACGCTCGCCTGATCCCCGACACTGTGGCCGCTCGGACTGGGTAGCCAGTCATAGAATGAAAGCAGGGCCAAAGCACATTCTTGTGACTAAACAATGAGAAAATCTGCAGAGAGAAGATTAGGGGAATGTCACAGGACAGATTGGGAACATATTTAGAACATTTTTACACAAAGATAAATCCTGCAGAGTGTCTGATGGTCATTTCCTCCACCAGAAGGTGTGCTTTATGTGCAGAGCAATTATTTCACTCATTTAAGGTTTTATCACTTAAAATTACGTAAATATATCCCTGGCTTTTGTTGTATGGAGTTAAACTAGTATAAAAAAAAAATCATATAAATGATTTTTTATTTTAAAAACAAATCTCTAAAATGTCATATTTTAAACTCACAAACCGATCCAACAAACAATTTTTGTGTGGAAGAATTATCAATAACTTCATGTAAATATTTTTCTATGTGAAAGAGTATTAGTTTATCCATAATACTAAAAATAAAATGAAAAGTTTAACTAATATTTTATTTTAGAGCTGTAGTTTTACCAATAAAAATAACGCAGCAGAAACATGATCAGATGACACAATTGCTTTTTCTTTTGCAACCACTTCAGTGATCATAAAACCAGTTTTTAGTTATGTTGTTTGTTCTTTTTATTCTTATCAAAACCTTTTTGAAACAGAATAAAGATACTTTCCCCTCCACCCCCAATCTAACAAAGTACATTAGGTTAATGTCGTGTAGTATTCAGATTTTAATCATAAGTAATGACAGGTGGAGTATACGGCATTAAAGATATATTATATTTACAGCTTTATTTGTATTACTTTTTTTGAAAATGAACAAATATCAGCTGGTAATTAATATTGAACCAGTTTAATATTTTTGTGGACTCATTGTTATCTAATAAAGCGATTCTTTTCTGCAAATTCACTGTTTTCAGACATTAATACAAAATATGTTTGCATATTTTTGGGGCTTTTGGCTTGTGTTTCCCTTTTAATGCAACAGAACATAAAAAACATGCATTTTCGACTTAAATAAACATAAATTATAGTAAACTGGAAAAACTGTCTTCCTCCAAAGTCTAAAGACATGCACCTTGGGGATAGGCTGATTAGAGACTCTAAATTGCTCGTAGGAGTGAGTGTGAGTGTGTGTGGTTGTCTGCCTGTGTGTGTCGGCCCTGTGATGGACTGGCAACCTGTCGAGGGTGCACCCCACCTCTCGCCCGATGACAGCTGGGATTGGCTCCAGCCCCCCCATGACCTCGTTTGGGAAGAAGCGGTAGAAAATGGATGGATGGATGGAATGAAATGGGTTTCTCTCTGGAGCTTATCGCCCTCATAGGGGGTTTGTGAGACTAACACAGTAATGTGGGGCTGTCACAGATTTTTTTTTCTTACAGGTCTTTCAAGATGCTTTCTGAAACGCCTTCAGACCTTTGTGAGGACTTGGAAAAGCTGATACACACCTGTATGACTTAGGGGCAGCATTTTCTCTGGTCTGTGCTCAGGTTGAGCTTCTCCAGACGGCTCTAAAATACAACGTGGATGCTTTTCAGGAGGAAAAATATTTTTCATATTAAAGGGTTTAAGTCAGATTATTTTAAAATAGATGGCAGGAACACAAAAAGGGATAAATGTTCTTAGACAGACTGATTCAACTCTATATGCATCATACAGATCAGCCATCAGAACCACTGACAGTTAATCTGTTCATCTTTTAATAGTTCAAAGTTTTGCTGCAAAGTGACACAGGCCACTAACCGGAACATTTTTCCAGATCAGTCACACCCCCTGGTACAGAAACAGCCCTCCCCTACAGTAACAGCACCCCCAAGTAGGACCAAGGACCCTCGGCGAGTCTTTGACTTCCCTGACTGGTCGCTATACCGGCAACATGACAAAGAGCTAGTTATTTAGGTTATTTGGAGGAACTGGATGTAAGTTTTCTCTTACTAAAGTCTGCATTATGTTTCAGCGTGTGAATATGTATAGATATAGATGTATAATGAGGAGCAATGAACAAAATTTACATAAAGAAAGAAATTAGTGCAAAAAAAACAAAAGATAAAAGAAAAAACAAAAGAGAGCAGAAATTCAAAAAGTCCAAACACTGAGCAGACATGGTAAAACAAGCATTTAACTTGGCTTTACAACACGTTTAAATAATGAGGAAAAAATAGAAATATGACAGAACAAATAAAGGGGATTTGATTACAAACACATACAAGGCTGTGAAAAACTCAACAGTATCTGGAGTCCAGTAAAATAGATGCCTTTGCTTGTGACTCGGTTTGAATAATTTAATCTGTATTTAAGCAAAATTACAACCTATTTCTAAAAACATATTCCGTATTTTTCAAAACAACATTGTTCATGTTATATTTGTAGTTTTTAGTTGTATAGAAACATAAAAGCCATGTCGGTTTAGGCAAATTTCCATCTGGATAAAACATTATGGAACTTTGTTCCCATGGAGCTCTTTTCTGTCTTCCATGATAAATAGAAGTCACTGAGGGGTTTTATTTGTCGTCTAAATGGTGGAGCTCTTGTTTACACTAGTAAAAACATGACATATTTAAAACACGAGATCTCAGACAAACGTGTTTGTGTTCCGTTCAGACACAGAAAAAGACACCTGAATGAGCCAGAAGTCCATTTGCCACAGATAACCTGGAACACCTGCACTCAGGTTTGAATGTCTGACCCACATGTGTGAGTCTCAGCAGGAGGGAGCTACGTTTCTATTGGCTTCCAGATAAATGTCAAACTGCAAGCGTCTGAAGAGAAATGATAACTTGTTGCACATTTTTTCCCAGCCACAGATGTGACAAAGGCTATGCTTGTCCTCCAAGTGGTTTCCTGCGTCCTCCTGCAGAAAGCCAAATGTCCCATAGCAAAAAGAGGAAGACACACATCTCAGCATGCAACAGAACAATACAGAGCAACAAAGGCTTAAAAGCTCGAGCTCTATGTGGAGACCAGGAGAAATAGAGAATACATTTGAGTACAATGCTTGCCATCATCTTACAAACATTCTCCAAGCCGTTCCTATTGTGTGAAGCCAGCAGTCCACTATGTAAACATCCCTTCTGTTCTGGCTCACGACTATATTCAGACCCTCAGCAGGAAGTGATTTCATTTCCAACATCCGCCTCAGTCTTCCTCTCTCAGGTGGTGAAGGCTCATGGTGATACTTCCAGACTGAGGAAGTGGGTTTGACTTTGGTTATGTGATTGAATGGAACTACCAAGAAAGATTATTTATGTCTTTGGGATTATGTGAGGCCAATGGAGGAAAGTGACAAACAACTTCTACTTCAAGCTATTTTTTTAACTCTTTTTATTCAAGGATCAGCAGCTTTCTTATTGTAATTACAGGTGATGCAAACACATTGCTTTCAGGTGATTCAAATTCAAACATTAGAGATTTAAATACTTTTATACATCTATAAAGTATTAGTAGCAAATAGTATTATTGCTGCTAAAGCGAGTCTCTAAAACGGCTAATAGTTTGATTTATGTATTTCAGAGCTCACAAGATGTTGGACTAACACTGGTGAGGTTAAAGAAGTTGAATCTTAGACAGTTTTTTTTTATTGAAATTAATACTACCTGAAATACTGAGCGTAGATCTTAAATTTTTCACTGGGTTTTTATTTATTTATATACCACTTTAAGACAGTAATGAGACAAAAAAGTTGCTGAAAAATTAAAAGAAAGAAGTTTTGAAGTGCTTTTAAACATGACTATATCACTGTAATGAAAGAACTCTGCCTCACCAGACAGCAAACTGTTTACTAGTGAGATTTTGTTCATAATTGTTTGCAGGAATCAAGCAGGCAGGGTGACTGAGCTCTGGAGCTTTGGGAGGTCAATGTCCAGAGAGGAATGCTGCACAAGCTGATGAACATGATAGACAATTCTACACAACATATGCACAAAACAATGTAAGAAACAGTTCAGCCTGAAGCTTCTTTAAGTGGCTGCAAGGCAGAAAGAAGAAGGAAGGATGTCCTTTTTAACCAGCTGTTAATGTCATCTGGAACAATATGATGGACAAGCAAGAAAAGACAGAAAAAGGACATTTACAGTATTATAAGATTCCCCTCACAGAATTTATAAAAGATTTTAATTTAAATTTTAATAAATTTTTTCAGTCAAAAATAAATGATCTAATCTTTTTAATACAGTGAATGTTGTGACATGTTCCTGCTCAGTTTAAGTTTACACAAGCAGAGCCCTAAAACACGACAGTGCCAGTATGAAGCTCATCTAAACCAACAAAGAGCTTATTCAGATTTCCTTTGTACAATAAATCTTCTCAGAAACAACATAAGTTGTAGCTCACTGATGAAGATTTATTGCAACATCACCAGTCTGGTACTGGTTTTTCAGATTTTGCATACACTCATGTGATCCATGATTCCTTCACAGATCAGTATGGTATGAAACACTTGCTATCTATTTATTTAATTTCTGTTGAAATACTCTTTGCAAATCAGCATTTGAGCAGTTTCATGCTGTTTTAACCTCTTTTTAGTATAACTTATTATATTAGACACATAATGTTTCTGTGATGTTTTACATCACTTTATGGTAGAAACCTTTCTCAAAACCCTGTTTTTCATCCTTCTGCTACTGGTCTCCTGAACCCTGGTGAATAGCAGACAGGAGAAGGTTATAAAGGTTTTTACCTATTCCGTAGTAATAAATAGTAAATATACAGAAAAAATTCAAAAATCTTTTTCAAATTTTGTTAAAGGGTCAAATAAATTTTTGAGATTTAAAAAATGAAATATTTCTGCTCAGTTCTTCTTAATTCAGGCATTAAGGGGTTAAAAGATTAAATTTGTGTATTGCTTGAAATAAAAACGCCATAATAATTTAATAAAACCTGTAAAGTCAGATTGAAAACATGTAACATTTGCATTAAAACCTTTATATACGATGTCATTGCTTTATTTTTTGTCCACCTGTGTCTTGGCTTTAAAGCAGTTTAAACCATAGTAATAGAAGCAACCTGATATCCACAGTGGATCCACTCTGCTGGCGAACACATTCAGATCCTCTGATTACAATGGAACCAGACTGGAATTGAGCCAGTGAACCTGATGGGAGCTAATAAGCTGACGAAAAGGCACACATGCTTGGCTGACATTCATAAAACCTTAGAAGGGACCTTTAAGGGTCAAGTTATGGTTCGGTTTTAAACAAACCTACAGAAATCAGTAATAATATGCAATGAGAAAATCATCAAGAGAAGAAAGTGTGAATAGAAGAAATAAACTTGCAACTTGTAGTTTGCACTGAGCGCCAACATAAGATATAATTAAAGGTGATCAGTCAAGTATTTTTTTAAATTCTGACAGTCTGACTCATTAAATGACACATTTAGTATAAAATCCTCTGAATGTAGACAAAGTAATTTAGAAAACTCAGAGGAAAAACAGAAGACGGCCATAAAACATGATTAACATCTACTGGTAAAGCTATATTTTGATATGTTTGATTTATTCTAATAGCTCAAAAGAATTTTGAGGCCATAGCTTAAACTTTGCAGGTTTAATAACCGCTGCAGGATGTTCAAAGCAACAGCTGAGACAAGAAAACCGTTATTCAGTAACAGTGAAAGGACAGAGCCAGGCAAGCACACCTGGTGACCTGTAAGGTAAGTGTGTTTTTTTTGGTTGTGTGTGTATTAAGTGAGTGTCCTTCTGGACAAAAAGCTAAATAAACAGAATTGGGGTGGTAGATTCTTCTAACAGGTGTTGTAGATGAACCAGAACAACGTTGTGAATCTCATGTTCAAAGGTTAACCTCATTAACTTCCTTTTTTACAGTTTGTGTACCCCAATAGGCAGAATGTGTGATTATATATCTGAATAAAAACTCTGAATATGATGTTGTGTGATGCTGAATGAAGTTAAACTACCGCTGGAGGAGAAGAGGAGAAATCATCTATCCACCATGTGTGACCCCCTGCTGTGAAAGGGGCTTGGGAACAACCTGCCACAGACAGAGCAGTGAGGGTTGAAATGAGGAAACCCAAAATAAATGAGCAGAGGAAGTGTTGGTGGGTATGGGGGTGAGAAACAAACAAGCACACGGCTAGTTTTACACTCACCTGCTCCACCAGCTGTTCTACATCAGCTACTGACAAGGAAAGGGTGCAAGAGCAACTCATTCATGTGAAAGAGAAATTCCCTGTTTGAGCATATGAAGATGTGTTCAGGTTCTTTATATAATCTGCTTAAATCAATATTTTTAACCTGCAGTTTGACTCTGCAGGTGGAAGAGATAGCAGGTGGGCTAATCAGCCACTGGTAAACTAAGTAAAAGGTCTGTGCCACCTGTGACATTTAGCACAGAATCAGTCTTTCTGCACCACAGGCATACTAATAGATGCTGCACCACCAAATTACCTTTGTGAAATACATCAGCAACCACCAATTTGCAATGAAATGTGGAATACAAATTTATGACTCGATAAAGATAGAGCTGCTCTTTAAGAGACATTTTATAACAGCAGTGGTGTCCTCAGTTATTGCAGGTAGCATTTTATCATGCTCTTTTAGCACCCTAAATAAGCTAATAACACATCAGCTTCAAGCATCAAACAATACATTGATAAGATGCCTTTTGGTTTAATGTTGGTTTGATTTTTCAATTGACAAACAACTGAAATCTTAGCAGATTGATGTGCATCAAATATTGCTACACCTAGGATGCCAATGCCTGCCATCTAAAGGAAGGTTTTGGGTTGTTGTCAATGTAGAGCTCTTTTTTAAATCTCTTTTCACTGTATTGTTTGGTGATAGCTTATATTTGTGGATTTAATATAAAAAGTGGTATAACAAAACCCCAAAATACAAAGTAAAAAAAAATATTTAAAGCTTTGTTATTTAAATGTGAGAAGGAACAACTTTCTTTCTTCACTGATTTTCTGGCAAGATATCATTGCTTTGCAAAAACACAAAAAGTATGTTTTCAGTTGTGGTTGCAACAGTATGGAGGCATTTTTTTGGCAACTTCTGTGTCTACACCTGATGAATCAAATATAAAAATGATGGTAATACCACATGTTGATATGCACTTGCAAAATAAACAGGGATGTTAAAAATCCTCCAATCTTACCTGGAACTCGTTTTAAGTTTGGAGTTATGACATACCAACCAGTGAATTTCACCAAATATTATATATTAAAATCCAAAAGCTGCCCTATGCATCAACAAAGCTGTGGTTAAAAACAAAATTGTGCTGGTTTGATCTAATTACATTTTGTTCCAACATAAATCCCACTTAATTATTTTGGTTAGTGACAACTACTCACTCTAATTGATACAATTAACTTTAAATTGAGAGAACAGTTAAACTAGCTGATACGACTCACTTTTATTCGTAACAAATGCATGAATCAAGTTTATCCAAGTTCACTTAATACGTTAATTCAACTCAGCTCACAAAATTTCTAGTTGCAGAAAAATACCCCCATTTTAGGAAGTAAAATACACAATAATAATACACAATAATTCTTTATAACTTGAATATTTTAGGTGAGTTTCAGTCAGTTATTTATTTGGTCTTTATCTAAAAGTAGCTGATTTATGTGAGTATGATATTTTGAGTGAACTAAAGTTGAATAAACTTATTTAAATCTCCACTTGAAAGAATTTTTTACAGTGTATTTATTTTCATTAATGTCTCCTAAAATCAGTTGAACACTTATTTCAATCCAATGTTTATCTACAGAGACATGGCCACAGTGCAGATGGGTTTATGTGCATAAAATAGTATGCAATGCTTTATTTAAATGTTTTTTCCTCACAATGGCTAACCTATTGAGAATAACCCCAGAGTTTTTCTATAACATGATTAACTCGAGCTACAAGGTCAAGCCAAGCCCGACCTCTGGGATAAATGGGACACTGCATATGTACAGAGTTGTTGGAATGACGGATTTTGTTATTCTAACTTTGAAATGACTTTTGCAATCATCCACAGATGATTTTCAACAGATTCTGTGGTTCCCTCTTGTTGTACATTTAGGACACTGCTCTAATCGGTCTCTTTTCCAAAGACAGCAAGACGGTCTTGCAAAGCTGATGGATGCCTGGCTGGCGGCAAATTGCAAACTGACAAATTAAGTGACGAGTTGGTGAATTTAACAGAGCTTTAAGATGTTTCTACAGGTTAAAAACCAAACCAGGATGAAAGATTAAAAGGGACACATAAATCTACACAAACATAATCCAGTAGGTGCACAAACAAACTGAAAGTGTTTTATTTGTCATAACTTCACATTGGTTAAAAAACTGTATGATCAGTTTTACAAAGTTTGCAAAATATGCAAATAATTATGGATTGAATCCATTATTTGGTTGCCAAATTGTGAAAGAGACAAACAAAGCAACTACAAACAAATGATGTATCCTGATGGAGAAGACTGTCAGTTATTAGTTGGAATTAAATTAACATATCTAAATGAACAATAAATACGCTAAATAAAAGCTGAAGCACACATGCACAGACTCACAAGATGCAGCCCATTCCCAGTAAAACCCCTGACGGAACATTTAATGATAAATAAACAAACAAATTCTTAGCTGAGAGATAAAAGTTCATTGCTTTAAGTTTCATGACAAAGATGGAGAACCAGAGGTTCCCGCAGCCATCTGTAGTCCTTATACCTTGCTCCTTTACTCTCCCTCCTTTGCTCTTTGACCTCGCCTTTACTCACTCACTTACTCACACACACACACATACACACACACACACACACACATACACAGAGTACACACACAAACAGAGATAAATGCACAAAGCTGATTAAACTGTGAAAGTGAATCAGTGCAGACAGCCGATGGAACAAGACACTGATAAGTGCTACAAGTTGGGCTGGTGATCAATGGTGAGAAGCCATCTGCACAAGTGTGTGCATGCATATGTGGGTGTTTTTGTCAATCGCCCACCCCCACATCACCTCACTGCTGTGATTATCCATCCCCTGCTCTGCATCTGCAAAAACACAAAGAATAAATTCTAGTTAGTAAAATTTAGTTGACTTTCAAAAGGATTTAGGATAAAGATGACACATTATTTACCATTTTAAGCGAAGCAAAGCCGTGTGTGCTCTGGATTATGGAGCATAAGAGAAATCCCATTTTGGTTGCTCGTAGACCACTTCTTGTCGCAGCTAACCTGAGAATCCCTTGTTGTTTTATTAAAGATATTCAATCATCCTTCCTGTAAAAGTTTTTTCTTCTGTCAGATTCTTGGCGTGTGTTGCTCTTTGAGTCTATGAGCTTATGATGACACTTCAGTTTGAAGAGAAAAGACTTAACAAAACCGTTAGTTTTTGTTAAACCCGCTTTTTCCTGTATTTACTTAAGTGATCCTTGCTCCTGTTTATTTAACTATTGGCTGCACAGCCATCGTCACACCCTCCCCTCCCATTTTCTTTCAATGTTCATTTTCAAACCTGTGATGTTGAAGTTTATCACGAGGAACACAAGTAAGCCATTACATCCAGTTCTATAAACATGACTGTAAGTAGATGGTTTCCCAGATACATTTAGGCAACATTTCTTCTCTTTTTTAAATTGTATAATTTTCCCTCACTTGCTGTTTTCTTGTGACTTTTTGCTGCTTTTGTGGGAATCTGTCATCTAAATTTGAAGAGTATCACTTAGCTGAAATTAGGAGCCAATAGAAATCGAACTCGGTGTTCAACAATGATTTTTAAAGTTAATTTAATCTTTTGTTTCTCTAATTTTAACATTGCTACACACATCAAGGCTTTGTCTTCATGTAACGTTCCCTTTGAGCTCAGATTGATAGAAAGGGTCCATCTGTCTTGTGTCCTCTGGTAATTTCAATCATGTTACTTCTAGAAAACCTCCACCTATAAAATCTAAAAGATGAGTTTTTCATGAAAATATAGTTATTAATTGTATGATGGAATGGAATATGAATAAAGTGAGTTTGACCTAAAACGTCATTAATGTCGTGTGATGAAATTAAATTAAAGAAAGAAAATGGCTATTTCTTGGCTTTTCAATTGAAACTCCCAATCACTGATTTGGAAGAAAAGCAACAAAAATGTATTTGGTTTGCTGGACTGTGGACAAGTTTACTTGAGTAGAAATAAAAGTTCACTCCCAACTGAACTGCAGTTCTGTGATGGCAACATCTAAATCATGTTGGACCCCTTTGTGCCCAGTGGGCTCAGACAGTGAGCCCACCTTTTTCATGTGCAAGCCGGTTCATTTTCAACCTGGTAAATCCCTAGGCCCTGACTGACAGGTTCTCTAGGAAGATGGATGGTCCTGCAGAGGCTTTAGAAACAAGAGGGAGAAACCATCTGAAGGGGCAATGCCGTCCACATTAGCAGCCTGTAAATCCTAACACCAGTCACATCAGTCACCAGGCATTTATACAAAAAGTGACACATATTATTTGGATTCCATGCACATGTGCAAACAAAGGCTTTTCCTTGTATGGGCTGTCAACACTTCATTAGGGTATCATTAATAGGTTTGCTTCTTGGGGTTTAGTGTATGCATTTCATGCTGGGCATTGCTATAGATATACCTAATAAAAAAAGAGCTAAAATGTAGATA
>JBAMIG010000020.1:4653016-4663280 GCA_037177335.1 Kiunga ballochi
TCCCACAAAGGCACAAAGAAAAAGGGACCAGTCCACTCAAAAAAAAACCCACACCGGTTTTTGGGGGTTGGGTTCTGAACCCCCCCCCCCCCCCCCCCCCCTTTGAGTAATCAGCCTTGAAGGTATTCTTACCTGCAAACCCTGAAGTTCCCATGGTGCTTCTGCACGTAGGCTTTTTGCTATTATACGCGGAATTTTCTGTGTGCAGGAAAAGTTGGCTCATACATTTAGTCACTATCAACCCTTAAACATGTACCAGAAAAGAACAAACAAGTTTTAGCTCATGCCACTTGAAGATAACACTCAACCTGTTTTGAGAGCTTATGCATGTTTGCACACAAAGAGCAGCTCTGCACATACTTAGAATGACAAACGGGTCCTTGTTTTCAGGCAACCCTTGGTCCACTTCAAGGCAGAGGAGGAGTAACGGGTCTGCCTTTTCATACATCGTGTCAGCTGCGACAGGAGGCTTGCACAAACCGCTTCATCTTTACAGGAACGTACCTGATTCAAGCCAAAAGAATCAAACTGCTTATTTTCAGTGTCTTCACAATGACCTACTCGTTTCAGACAGGTGAGTTGGAGTAGGAAAACAACCAAATGCTGCAGAAAAGCGGTGCTCAAGGACCAGAACATGACGTATATTCTGAAAAGCTTTTGGAAAATAAGAGAAGCACCATTTGATTATTTAGTTCTGACTGTGATAAGACAGAGGACATAATGCTGCATATCATGAGTCAGGACCCCAAAGACTGCATTCATTCATTCATTCCTTTCATTTCTATACCCTTAATCCAATATAAGCAGCAGATTAGACCCAGGACAGGACGCCAATCCATCACAGGGCTGTAAGGCTGTAAAACAGAATAAATTTGACAATGTCCCCTCGCAACAGATTCTAATGAGATCCTAATGAGCTGCATACTGCTATAGACTTCAGACTCAATCTGCCATGAACACAGAACTTCTGCAATTAGCACACTTGACTCCATCCATTCCTCCTCAGGTTGAATGTTTTCCATGCTACGGACTCAAAGCATAATCTATCCATCCTTGTGCTTAGGAATGGAAAAGGTGTTCTTAAAATTCTGCACCCTCAACGTCTCTTTATTGCATTACAAACAGAGAAACGGCTTCCTGAAAGCATATGATGCACGCTTCCTATAACTGTCTCCTTTCCTGTCAGAATGAGTTAGTCTACTTTAGTCCTCAAATGATAGCAG
This sequence comes from Kiunga ballochi, assembly GCA_037177335.1. NCBI lineage: Eukaryota > Metazoa > Chordata > Actinopteri > Atheriniformes > Pseudomugilidae > Kiunga > Kiunga ballochi. The sequence goes on from JBAMIG010000020.1 coordinate 4,654,240, forward strand.
CTTTGAGCCAGCTGCTGAAAATTGAGACAGGATTTAAGACATTAGAGTGTTTTAATGATCCTAACTTTTCCTATTGTCTTACTTGAGGGTCACAAAACCCCTTTACAGGTCAGAAATCTTTGTCAAATCATGTGAGTGGCTTGGTTTATTACATCTATTCTACAAAACAGAAACAATGCTTCATTCTTTCACATAATTTTGGAAATAAACACCTCATTTTTGTACACTGGAAATCTGTTTGTTTGAATCACAAACTCTTTATAGATTTGGCTATTTTATCTAAACTTGAGTAGCAGAGAATAATACTATTGTCTTCCAAGGTCTTAATGTATTTATATTTGACCATTTATAAAATTATTAACAATTGTAAGCATCAGAGTAAACTACCCTTATGCAGAGAAGCAGAAGGAGGGAAAAGAAACTGCTTCCTTATCGTGCAACTTGGCTTCAACAAGCTGCAATTTCACAGATTTGATCTCTAACAGCTGTAAACATGAGCCCATACAGACTCCCCCGATGCCATCAGCTAAAACACAGAACCAGCACAGTTATACTGAACTACTTGGAAATGTATTCAGACTTACAAAAGGGGGGGAGAGCTATGCATGTTTTCTCTGTGCTGTGCAGAATAAGGCCAAGAGGTGAGAAGGCTGAATGCATTTTGCCCTCTTCAAGATGTCTGCTTCACAATAGGAGCCCAAAACTGCTTCAAAATCAGATTCCAGCAGGATGGAGAGTGTTTGTGCAGGAGAGGAGTTTTATCAGCGGCAAACACTCACAGGAAGTCCGGTTTGGGAATGTCCATCCAATTCCTGCGTTCCACAGGAAGCTTTGCATAAAAAGCAAGTGAAAAACGCCCAAACACATTTCATTTGCCGCCAGTCGGCTTGCAGGGAGCACCTCGAGTCAGCCTGTACGAGGTTTTTTAATTTCAGACCCTAAACTCGAGCTTTATAAAGAAACTGGCAGCATGGAGAAGCCCTCTAATCCACCAGTCCGGTGGCTCGTGCCCATGGACGCCGCTCAGCCTGCGCGCGAGCACGCACCTGACGGGTCAATACTGCGAGGGTAGGTTTTTTTTTTTTAAATCATGCATTCACACCGTCTGTATAACTGTTTTAATAGCAGTTTTTCTGCTTAAATAACCTTAATTAGCTTTATCAACTAGGCCTAAATATTTTGATTGAGTGAAAAATAAATATGCAAAATGATAATTAGTAATTAACTTAAAGGTTTTACTTTGCATTGTGCAAAGATTTAGGATGTAAAAGACTGCAAAGCAAAGGAAGATCAGGATTCTGTTGTACATGAATTATGCCTTTTCGACTGTTTTTAAAATTCTTATGACAATATGATAAAATTTGTAAAAGAAAATGTACTTTTTGTATCCTTAAAAGGTGTAAAATGATAATAAAATGCAGGACCACAACCCAAATAATTGCCAACACAAGCCTACAATCTTTTAGTAAATTATTCACCCCATGAACATCTGTACGGCATACTTACCATAAGCAAACTGTAATATTTCGGGCGAATATTTTTTAAAACTATCTAAAGTAGCTAAGTTGTCTTTTTTCTAAGATGTTCAGACTGGCTTTGAAATAAATCCTAACCTTCTATCATCATAATAATGCTTTTAGATGGTGTAGACTAATTCATGGCCCCTTTTCTGTCTAGAAGAGATTATCTAAATGAGTTCAACATAAGAGATCTTATACCAAAATTAATTATTAATTATTTTTTTATCATTCCTAGGCTAAAATGATAATCTCATAACCAAGAACGGTATATTTACTCCATCTATAATCTGTTTTCTCATCATTGTTGCTTGATATTTTCCTTTTATTTTTATTCCAATGAATGAAAAAAGCAGTCTGTCTGCGCGCTGACGTCACTCCCGGGTCCCCCCCATCGCAGGCAGTCTGAGCCGCGGGACACTCAGCTGGAGGAGTGGGAGGAGGTTCTTCCATCACCCCCCACGCTTTCTGACAGTCTGAGCTCCTGGAGAAATCTGACTAGTTGCGGAGTTTTATCTCTGAACTTTTACCTCAGCAGGACTTTGCTGAAGCCTCGGGTGTGTGTTTTTCATGCTACCTGCAGCGTTGCGCTGTGGTTTCCGGGGATAAATCACGGAGAGGCTGTTTGGCCACTGTACGGTTTGTGGTTTGTTCCATATGTATCCATGCATGCGCTCTGGGGTTTGGTTCGTGGTTATTGGCTTGTGCGCGCAGATCCGGCGTCCCTTTGGCGCAAGAGAATATGGATTTCTTTTGCATGTGTACCTCTAGGACGACTGAGGAGACATTTCTTCACGGCTTGAGCGTGTGTGTCCGCGTGTGTAGACGTGAGACTGCTATGAAGAAGGAGAAATGAGGGATGGTGGTGTCAGCGCACATCGCCTGGAATTGATAGTGCAAAACAGCGCCCTCTAGTGGTGAATGTAGATACACGTGGAAAGAAGCAGGAAATGTTAGGCTTTTGATGCACATTCACCAACTCACACAATCAGGTTGTACACCTATAATTATAGATGCTCATAATGACTATAAACATCCTTCTTTTCATTATAAGAATGGCTATAATCACAAATTACTCCACTGTAGGCTTCTTGAGGAAGTGCTGCAACTTTATCATTCTTACTAAACTGTGTCCCACAAGTGCACGCACATTCTCATGGAGATGCCCTCTGCTGCACTGATAGTCCATCTCACTGCGGTGCTTTTGGGAATGAATGCAGGCTTTAGATGTATCCCTGGGCGCTGAGCCAGCTGGAGGATCACAGAGACATGCAGGTTGTCATCTGAGGATCAGCATCACCTCCAGGATAACAGAGGGCTCTCTCCAGCATGGCTCAGTAATCCAACTTGCCACTGCACCGGCTGGTTTTAAGGCGCTGTGAGAGATATCCCAGGGGTTTAGTGTCTGCTGTGTTAAAACACGCCTGTTGGCTGGCAGCACAGCAGAAGAGAACTTCAGGTCGACTGTATTGCACTCTTCATTGTCTTGCTTTCAAACAGGTGGCTCAGGTTTTACTTTAATCCTGTACAGTATGTGTTAATCAACTATATTTATTAAGGGGTGCATGCACATTTTGGTGAACTTAGAGGTTTCTCTGTCTCATGGACCATGCAGGTGCAGAAGAGTTGAAGGGCTGTTTTTATAAGTTGTTTTATAAGTAATGGCTTAATTCTTTGGTTGATGTTGGTGTTGAAGACATTTGCTGCATTAGTTTTAAGCTCAAACTTGTAGCTTAAAGATGTTAGATCTTTATTGCAGGTCATAAAAGGCTTCAAGTGACCACAACTATTCTGCTTCAATGGGGAAAAACATTCAATTTATCCTTTTATAGATAACAGTGTCATAACAGATCCAAAGACAAAACACAAAATAAAGTTTTTGTATTTCAGCTGTTAGTTTCTGAGGCTAGAAGAAGGGGGGAAAAGTGCAAATACAACAAATTAAAATACTCTAAAGATTGCTGAAAATTTTGCAGCAACACCAAAAACATATTTCAGAATAAACTTCAAAATATTTTTTTATCAAACCAAATTTTTTTCTGCTGGAAAAATGCTTTGGGTTTTTAAATACTGCGTTATAATCTTTTCATAGAAATCGTTTTCTTATCATCCTCTTCTGTGATCTATACATCTGAAATAAGTTAATTTCATTTGGCATTGTTAATTTCTTTTGTTTGTGGGGATTTGTTGTGTTGTGCACCTCCAGGCCACCCAGCTTATGTTTAGCATCCCCCATGGGAACCGCCTCTCTCCTTTTTAAAGACACACAGCGCTCAGATGTATTCCTGATGCACATATATAATTGCTCTGGTGGCAGCTCTTGCATCTGCAACTTGTTAACTTTTGACTCTTAATTTTAAATTTATGGAATTGCAGGTCTTTTATTCCCCCCCCCCACCTCATATCCTCTTCATCCTCTACATGGCAGAGCCTTTGCAGAGATGCACTGCATCTCATATGCTGTTAAAAACTGCTGCAGGCTTTGCTTCGGTTTCCTGTGGATGTCCACTTTTAAACACAACCGACTCCATCTTTCTTAAAATCTGAATTGTTTTGATGTGGCTGCAGCAGAATTAAGTGTATTTAATTTAAGTTTCTGCCTATTTTTGTTATCCAAAGCTCAATTATTTCCTTTCTGTCCTCACAGGTAGCTGGGGTCATCCTCCTGAAGGAGAACACGCACATCCAACGTGAGGAGATTTTGGCAAAGATCCACAGTCTCCCTCCCCTTCCCCCCTTCATCTTTCTCTCCTCTTCCCTCCGACTGGCACAGAGAAGAGTGTGAGAGACCCAGTAAGGGAACGTGGGAAAGAGGAAGACGATGTACCAAACGCTGCTCCTTTCTTCTACCCTCTTCATCATTCATGTGATGGGCACTCCCCAGTTCTTTGCTCACCACGGGTGAGAGCACACTTAATGCTCTTCCTGTGTTTATTATGGCCTGTCATTTTGTAACAATCTCAGATCCAACATGTCCGCTTCAGCTGTCACTCTGAGCTGTTTGTTTTAGTGGCCGAGACGGAGGAGTCGATGTCCCCAGCAACACAAATTGCTCAAATGATATCGAGTTCACCCTCCTAAGGTCAAATTTACCAGAATGTCTCAGCCTCGTTTTGCCATTTTCCACTGATTTGCATGATGACCAAAATAAACTAAGATAAGGGTCAAGTGGAGACACGGAGGTCAAAGTTCAGCTCTTAGCTCCTGACACATTCAGGAGTGATTGCATGGATCTGTCAGAAGTTTTTAAGGTTCCAATCTGGAGGTTTTCAAGTCAAATACTAGTAATTTGGGCTTTAATCTTTTGCATTTAAAACCAGTTCATCTTCTGGTAAAGACAACTTACATGTCCATTTTTATTGCAGGAGGAGGGTGTGCGGCCGGGAACCCCATCACAATGTCGTCATGGTAACAGAGTCATTTATCCAGCCGGTGCACAAGCCTTACATCACCCTGTGTCAGGGCCATCGTGTCTGCAGCACCTACAAGTGAGACACACTTTCATGTGGTTTATGCACACACACACACGCAAATAGGAAGAAAATCATCTTCAGCCTTAAGTTGCTGAAGGTCTCGGGTTACATCAGTGTCAGAACAGAGCTTTAATTAGGGCATCTGCAGATGTAAACAAGGCCCGACGTGTTTAGGAAGAGAAAGGATTAGGAGCACAGTCCTAAATACAGCTTGAATTTCTTCCACATTCTCTCAGACAAACACACACGTTAGCGTACATAGAACTGGGTCCTGGTGGCACATATTTGAGTGGAATCTAAATATCGAGTACTTTTTGTAACTACGGAAATGAGCTGCCTGCCCACAGAGACCACGGCCTTGTTTATTTTGGACTCCGTCTCGCTCTGTACTTACGGTCTCTCCATTGCTCTCCATCTCTGACACTTTCTAGACCCCCCCTCCACACATTATCCCCCCCTTCTTCATCTTCTCTCTGCACAAATATTCACTTTCCCTTTTGGATCTTTTTCATTCTTGTTGTTATAACATGCATCACACAGTTGCAGTCATGATAAATGAATTTCATTAAAACAAACTTTTAGTTGGTTGCTACGACTGTTTTGTCTCAGTTTATCACCCCATTTCCCCTCCTCCTCCTTCAAGCATACTACACTTTCAGCTAAATGCAACAAAAGCTAAAGATTTTAGATCTGGCTTTATCCCCGTGACCCCCCATCAACCCTTCACTCATGTCTATAAAAAGCCCAAAAGTCTGCTGTTACAATATTCCAACAACTTTTCATTCTCTTATCAGCGTAGTTGCAGTCAGACTGAGCGCAGAAAATGAGAAAACCACACACACCACAGCGATGACAGCTGAATAATCACACACCACTAACTGCAGTGTGTCTATGCGTGTGTGTTTTCACAGGACTACGTATTTACTGGGTTACCGGCAGGTGAGCAGAGCAGCGTTGCCTTCACAGTTGTACTCAGAGTGCTGCCCAGGATGGCAACGATTTCACTCTCACAACTGCAATCAAGGTAATTTAAAGAGAAATGTTCTGTATCTGTACATTTTGGGAATCAGACATTTGATGAGATACAAAGGAAGATCAATATATTTACTGTAGTTTTTTTAATTTGATAAGAAAAAAAGAGCAGTGGTTTGCTGAAACTGTATCTAAAGTTAGAAATAAATGGTGAGACAAAACACAAAAGGGAGAAGGAAAGAGTGGAGAAAGCAGAAGCCTCAGAGCATCAGTCCCTTAAACAAAGAAATGGTTGATAAAATACATTATTTTCTAAATTATAAAAAAAACATTTTTAATACTTACTGGTTCTAGTTTGGATCTGCTGGATGGACACCCTGCTGTGATGGGTTGAAATGTCCGCTGCATCTAATGCTGCTTTTAATGGCGATGGGAAATTAGACATCTCTTTAAAAGTCCGGTTTCTTTTGACTAAATTTGTTTTGTGTTTTTTAACCCAAAAATTTCAAACTTTTATGTATTCCAAACAATTTTATCATGAAAATCTTCTCCTTGCCTTGTATTTGATCATGTAAAACATTAGCTGAGCATGATTTACTATTGCACTGCTATGTTTTCAGTTAAGTCTTTTTATCCACATAATTGTTCAGCTCAGCAAAAAGTGTGGGCTAATGCAGAGCAGAACATATGCACCAAACTCCAGCTGCAAGAAAAGTGAACCCCTCCGTGTGCATCTTTAATTCACTCTTTAATTCCACTGCTCATCCAGCTTCACCAGTTTCCAGTCATAGCATGCATCAAATTCAAAGCTTTGCTTCTGGCTTACAAAACAATAACTCAAATGGTTTCTGCATACCTTGCTTCGTTTATCCAGAACTAAACTCCCTCTTGACAGTTGCACTGGGGCTAAATCACTTGCTAAACTCTTCCCTGACTCCTAAGTGGTGGAACTGCCAAAGTCCTTATCTACTTTTAAGAGCAAGCTAAAGACTTTCTGCACTTAGTTTACCCTTTCCCATTTGTCTTGGAAATATTTATCCAGTTCTTTGCGACAATTAAACTCTGATGTTATGAATGGAAAAAAAATCAATGCAGTCTAACAGTCCCTTATCTATACTGTCCCCTATTGTTTGATTCTTTTGCTTGCGTTGTTCTTAATCTCTGATGTATGTCACTTTAGAGGAAAGTGTCTGCTAAATGACCGTAGAATTGAATAGAAGACACATTCACAGGTATTTCCAATAACACAGAAAAGAATAAGCTAGGTTTGCAGGAGTATCACAATAGTAAAATATAAAACGTGACAGTGTTTGTGGTATTTCCAGATGCTTAGGGCATCGTTACAGTGAATTAGAGCATCCTTCTGGCTGATCCAATTATGTACAGATAAAATTGGTGAAATTCTTCTGTAAAATATTTTTTTTGTGCAAATTAGGTACACCAAAGTAAAAGTATTAATTAGTCATCTTCAGTGATTCCTAACTCTTTCCATCTTTTTTCCAGCTGTGTGTGGAAAACCATGTGTTAATGGTGGCACCTGCTTAAGACCCAACCTATGTGCTTGTCCTCTTGGCTGGACGGGACACCAATGCCAAACCGGTACTCTCAATCACACACACTCAGATTTGCACATAAGTCTCTGTGTTCACGCCTGCTTTCACGTCTTTCATGCCTGTCAGATGTGGATGAATGCAGTGGGCGACAGCCTTGCACCCAGCAATGTGTGAACACAGCTGGCAGCTATCGATGTGCATGCAACGATGGTTTCAGGCTAGCCGGAGACGGTCGGTCTTGTCAAAGCCTTACTCCAACTCCATCTCCTCCTCCTTCCCAGTACAGCCAAGCAACAGTGGGTGGCCACAGTGATGCGGGTAAATGAGCAGGATAGAGCTGTGTGCATGCTTCATACTGTATCATTTTGTGCTCTGCAGCAGGACAGAAGAAGAAAAGAACATGGCCAGCTTCGCGGTCCATTATTACTTTTGGTACGCGCTATGCCACTCTCAACTCGTACCGTGAGTAATAATGCACTGCGACTGGTGCCAACTTCAGACAAATGTCATGCGGGCTGGCTCCATGCAGAGAAACTGGGATCACTGGAACTTTGATAATGACTCCATTTACTCCTTTGAGTGCTGTGATTGAAGCAAACATCTGCCTTTAATAGAACGCTCATGCTAATACAGACATATTTTCCCCCCACACACTCCATTAGTTCCCTTAAAAATGTTGCAATAGTGTCCGTCTACAAGAAAAAGTCCAGATTTGCTCATGTGTGCATTTGCTGTAGCTAAGCAACAAAATAATTCAACCCCCTTTGCTTGTGTCTAATGAGGTTAATCCCAGGATATTCCTTTTAAGTTTTATTCTGTGTGTTCTTTAGGGAAGCTTAAAACAGACTTACCTTTTCCTGATTTCTCACAACGCTTTTCTGCCTTGTGGATTTTTGTCCGAGTCATCAAACTGTAAAAAAATCTACAAAGTGGGATGCTGTTTCCTGCATATTTAGGGAATTAAATATGTCAGTATGAATGATAAACTGAACTCCCATCTATTTATCAGTGTCCAAAAAAAAAAAAAAAGTTCACACAAAACATTTTCACCTAAAAGCTAAACTCCAAGACAACGCAATGGATTGCTGAGTAAGCAAAAAGGCAGGAAAATCACAAAAAAAGTGGATAAAAAAGCTGAAACAGGACAGATCTGTGTGCTATTTCTAGCTCCAGTGTAATTTGTGGGTGCGTGTTCATTCTTGCTGCCCAGCTCTATTGCAAAATGTTGTTGCAACTTGTTTAGCTTAAGACAGTTTTTATCAGTTCATATGCACATGTCAGAAGGATGTTGATGGAGATCATGAATGTAAACAAAAGTTTAAATGTTCAGAAAGCAAACTCCCCCTCTCTGCCAAGCCTGCTGGACTCTTGCTCCTTATTTCACTCAGCTCTTGGCCGCTGCTTGTGTTCCCATTCCAGCTCCATCAGCTCCATCTGATGGGGGTCATCGAATGGGGGGGGGGGGGGGGGGGGGGGGGGGGGGGGGGGGGGGGGGGGGGGGGGGGGGGGGGGGGGGGGGGGGGGGG
>JBAMIG010000020.1:4663380-4674473 GCA_037177335.1 Kiunga ballochi
ACACATACCGACCCCTCCTCTTCCACCTCACCCTGTTTCTCAACTCGTCCCAGTCTCAATTATGGACCACATCTGGGAGAGATTGAACATCTCCTGCTTTGTCGGCACAAATCAGAGTTTAGGGAAGTGCAAGGGCTCCTAATTCTGTATCCCAGACTGGGCTCTGCTTCCTCATAGCTGATGCACATTCACGGGGAGGGCTTAAAGTTTTCCAGTCTATTTCTGGTGGCTTCTCTTTCAGCTAAAATCCCCTTTTCTCCTGGCAGCTCTGCAGTCCTCATAGCAATTTCTAGTTAGAGATGCTGCAGTGGCCATACATCAATAAATAAGATTGATTTGTTAGATTGATGAATGCCAAGGGATCTCTACAGTAAATGTAATTATTCTCACCTTAGATCTATGCCCTAAGCCTTCTACACGTCTACGCTTATCTTCCATAAATTCACACAGTCTCCATGTTCTGATGCAGGTGGAAGTTTGGGCCTAGTGGAGAATATGACCGAAGAGGTGCAGAGCCTGAGGAACAGAGTAGAGCTCCTGGAAAAGGTACATGAGAAAACTCAAGAACACATAAAAGCCACCTACCTTGATACCTCCCAGTGTGGCTCACCAAGAACACCTCTGGTTTTTGTATGTGTGCACTTTTATAAGCCCAAAAAAGCAGTTTATGCCCCAGACTATACGGTCTTTAAAACACCAGACCTGCACCACGCTTTATATTAAAGTGTTGACAGAAACAAGCCTGACGTGTAAATCAAAATGATAGGATTATGAGGTAAGTGTTTCCGCTAACCTACTCTTGTTTGTGCTTCTGTTAAGAAGTTACAGTTGGTGTTGGCCCCCTTCAGCAGCTACTTCCGGCCATCGCTGGACGAAGGCTTCTCAGAGCAAACCACCTTACTCTCGCATTCGCTCCAGCAGCTAGACCGCATCGACTCCCTCAGCGAGCAGATTGGCTTTCTTGAGGAGCGTATCGGCACATGTAAGCGACTACGGTCTGACCTTTATGGCTGGTTGGAGGGAAAATACGATATTTGGTCAAATACCAGGGAGAATTTGATTCCCAGAAAAGCAGGAGTTAAACTTTTGCTTTTGCATCATGAAAAAAGCTAAAACAAATGATCCATGATTTCATAAAAGTTGCTGTATTATGGTTTTATTTATCAAATCTAATAATATAATAAAATAGTGTCTAATGTAATAATCTCCAGATAGGCATATGGCTTAAATTCCAACCCAGTTACATGAAGAACATTACTTTTTAGGTTTTATTTTAGCAGAAACTCAGTGCGCAGGAAGAAAAGTTTCCCAGCAGGACTTCTCCTCTAGAGATGGGGATGTTTGTACAAAATGAGTAGCACACTGCATAAAAGCTCCCAGTAGACATGTAAGAACCATAAGTTACACAAACTATGTCTTATTTAAACATAAGCACTGTTATTTCTGTAAGCACCTTATTGCCATGATGCTGAGACCACACTACATTTTAGTGACTCCTTTTGTTATTTCATGCAATACAGATGCAAAACAATGCCTTTTATTTATCATTTTTTCCAGAAATTTCACTATTTGTGTCCTTGAGAAGTTTATGCAGTTAAAAAAAAAAGTCTGTGGAATTTTTTTCTAGTAATTTCTGCATATCAGTAATCATAATTAAAGCAGTCTAAGAATCAGTTTGCATGTTTTTATGACCCTTCATGGAGGTTTCATCATAATCAGAATTGTATTTTTTAGATTAATCGGGTTTAATTTGTATTTATTAAGTACTGAACTGTCAGTATTTTGCAGGGTTGTAGACATGCTATTGCTTCTTAAAATAAATTCAGACCCGTTTTTCTAAAACCTCCTTAGAGTCAGGATTACCTTCCAGTGAAGTCATTTTGCATTTCCTCTAATAAACCATCATCTAAAATACTTGCAGTTGTGTCAGGCTGAGCTACTAAACCTGAATCTCGTTTGCTATGCTTCATATTGTTTTTCCTTTTTCCTTGTAGGTTCATGCCAGGAGAATTAGCACGAGCACGACAGCCATCGTTCAGCGACGGAGACTGTGCACGTTAAGATGGCAGCCTCAGTCCGTTGTGCTGTGATGCAATCGCACAAATCTTGTGGTTTTTCTACCACTTTAAACAGGTCCTTTTTTTAAATTATTTTCATTTGGAATCACTGCTAAGCTCTTGATTTCACAGCAGTACCTGGAGCAGGGTGAGGTTCACCCATACATCATTGCTGCTGCACTGAAATCCAAAACCTCATGTGGGCAGAGGTTAAAGTAGCCATTTAGTTTCTGTTTGTTTTGCATCAGTGCAGCTCTGCCCTCCATCAGAACGCCAACCTATGTTGTGGCTGATACGGGCGTCTGTATTTATCTATTTAAATTATGATCAGTTTTAGTCATTTCTCAGTGCTCCAACAGGTATTTTAAGTAGTTTTTTTTGTAGCATTTTGTAATAAAATTCTTAATACAAAACACCTTGTGTGCTCACAGACTGATTAATGGGTGCAAACACAGCTTCTCTACACTGCTGGAGTACTACTGCATAACCAGCAGAAACCACAAGTCTGCAATCATTTCTACAAGTATTAAATATCCTTAACCCTTGCTGCACCAAAGCATAGCAGCTCGGATGAAGGCAGGCCAGCTGGAGAAATGGGAGGATGGAAGGAAAACAGCTGATCAGTCAGGTGATGTAGAAAGACATGGGGCGAGCTTGACCTCTGTGAAACTCCATGCTCACCATCATCTGGAATTGGGACAATATTTAACTTTGAAGGCTGCAGCCAGTTGCTCTCCTCAGTTTACAAAGCGTTGCTAAAACAGGAGGTGATGCAACACAGCGGTAAATAAGAGCCCTGAGCGTCCACGCTCTAAGGAACGGTCAAATGTGCTTTAACTTCTGAAACATTTTCAGTTTAGTACAAGTTTCAGCTTATTTATGTCTCATCCTTGTTTCGTTTTTCGTGTTTTGTTCTAAAATACAAAGTGAAATAATAAAAAGCTCAGCATGAATAAGGAAAAAGAGCCGTTTTGGGTAATTTCTCCTCAGAGTGAATGACTGAAAAGTTGTATGAGGTTATATAATAATCTGAATTTTGTTGAACAAATTATATAAAAAAAACCAACAAAACAAAAGCTCCAAATGATTCTTCATAACAGTTTAAAATCTTTAAAAACAGCTTGTAACTAAGTTGGAATGCAATTATTTATAATTGAATTATTTATATGACATAAAATGTTCTTAAAATAGAACCGTCCTGTAAATATTGCCCTTTAATTAAAACACTAAACCCGTCTCCTGTGTCAACATACACGAGATGCAACACGTGCGACATCTTCCACGGAAATCTAAAACGTAAATGTTGAATTTGTGGGAGTCCTACATGCAGAATGAGTCGGGACTCAGAAAGACAACCGGGTAAAAGTTTCTCTCTGAAACGTTTAACAAGAAAACAGAAGAAAATTTTTGCTGTGCTTGATTCAATAAACATTAAATCTTTATAATAATAATAAAAAAAACATGATTCAGAGAACTGCTTAAGAAAGAAAAGAAAGAAAAGAATTTATTTCTTCTTATGCAAGGCATTCACATTTACCCAGAGTAGGTGAAATCAAGACCACTATAATCATCAATGTTACCAGATAGTATAATGGGCATTGATACCATGTGTGCATATCAACACACACACAAACACACTGTAAGGTACCATACACGCACACGCGCGCGCACACACACACACACACACACACACACAGACACATCTGCAGATTTCATCTCTGATTCTCAAATCCATCTAAAATTACACTTTGGTGAAAAATCAGAGAAAAATCTTTTTTTTACTTTGCACACCTGAACGCAGCATGGAAAGTGCTTTGATAACACTGGGGATATTTAGAGTTTTTTTTTTTTTTCCAATATATGAAATATGAAAACTGCCCCCCACCCCCTCCAGGTGGGATGTTGCTGCAGAGCCTGTTGGTTTGAGCGCATCACATAAAAGCGTACAAATCACACAAATCTGCTGTAAACAAAAAGACAAAGTAAAGCGAGCATGGAATAAGTGAATCAGAGACTTCACAAACAATTGAAATGGTGCAATAAGTATTTTTTTGGGGGGGAAAACTATTTGGTTGAGTGCTCTTTTTTCCCCACATTCAGACCAATGGCTGCAGAGATCAGGTCTGCTATCATAGTCGACTCATTGTAAAAAAAAACAAAAAAAAAAACGGTCAGAATAACTAAACTAAGCTTCATTAATCATTAGTACAAGTATATAGAATCTCCCAGCTTTTAACATACATGAATTCCTGACATGCAGGAACATCTAAACTACCGTTGCGTTCCACTATGAACAGTAGAGAACAGGCGTACAGTAGTGTCCAAGTATAGATAAGTCCATTCACGACTTCCTCAAATCCAATAGTCTAAAATGAACATCCACAGCTCAAATTAATGCATTACTTCAGATTTGCTGTCAGCTGTGTGCAAAACGATTCCCTAAAAAAAAAATAGACTTAAAAAAGAACCCAACACCTGTAACAACACGATGTCCTTAAAGCTGCGGTACATTCTTCGATGGCGTTTGATGGCTGAAACAGTGGAAACAGTGAAGGCAGTGAGCAAAATGAAGACCCGGATGCAAAACATAACAGTTCAGTCAGCTTTGTGTAGCTACAGGTTGTTGTTATACAACATAAATCAATAAACACACTTGTCAAACACACCAAAGTGCAACAACAAGCAATCAAACTTAAGGCCAAAACTTCCACAAACCTTGAAATAAATTATGCTCTCAATAGAGGCCAAGTCATAACTGAATCGTATATATTAACAAAATTGGAGAAAAATTGTTATTTAGTCAGTCAACAAAATGAAATTGTGATTAAACTATGTTTTAAAGTACATTTTCTTCCAAAAAGGTCAGTTTATCCTTAATATATCTAAATAAAACAGGATGAAACTTTTTTCTGCGTCTTTCAGCAAACCCAGAAAGATGGGCTTTACATCATTGGTAAAGGGTAATTCATCAGTAAAACGACTGATTATGCAGGAAATAGCAAGAAAATAATACGATCAACTTCTCACAAAGTCTTTGTCATGGCACAGCAGGTAGCTTGCACTTTGGAACAACAACGCTTCAGGAAACAGTCATCTCTGTTTCTTCTGGATTGGTGTTTTTTTTGGACACATCTTAAACAGGTTCACCTATAAACGTTTCACTGAGGAACAAAACCATGTCAGCACGTTTAAAGAGCAAAAAAAAAAAAAAAAAAGATTTCAGGTGAAAATAAATAAAGCAATAAAACAAAACAAAAAAAGAGACACTTTCTGCACTTATTTCTAGTGTTTGAAAAACTGAAAGAAAGCACCAGGACACACAAACACCACACTCCAATGGAGACTGATCAGTTTACATTAAGCCCATTAATTCAGCACAGATGGGGTGCGATTGTTAAACATGGCATCTTGCATTCCTTCCTTTCTGACATCATGATTAATGTCATGGATCTGATCACTGATCTGACGAGCCGTTATGGATATAGGTTTGGATTCATAGTGACAGAGCTACAGAAGTCCTTTGTTGACCAGTGTCAACCTCTCACCTCCACCTCTTGAGGAGACCTCGCTCCATTAGTCTTTAGGCAAGAGACTGGAATGCAAAGCGAGAGTGCACTAAAAGCAGAGGAAGGAAGGAGATGGGTTACTTTGATTATGTGTGTGCATTTTGTGCATCCAAAGATAACTAAAACTAAGGCAGCATGAGAGGAACACATAAATATCCAGTGACATTTATGGACAGAAGAGAGAAAATGCCAAAGTTTATCTGCAAACAGAAGGCAGATGTAGACAAAAGAGAGAAAACTGAGAGGTGAGGGGGAAGGGGGGAAGAAAGTAGAAAAATGATCAATTAGGACAATAACCAAGCCAGGCTTTTCCAAAGCAAGGTGAACAAAGCCATCCAAAAAGACATGCATGAACAACACACATCCATTCTGTTCGGCTTGCCGTCCGTCACTCCGCTCACGACGTGCAGAGCAGCGTTGAGGGTCGGGACTGATTGTGCTGTATGGCCCGGCCAGAGGCAGCCTGGACCAGGCGTCAACTACACAACAAGAGACCTGCATCGTGTCGTTTCCTGGCCAGGTAACAGGACAACCCGGGGGAAAGCGGGGAGGTCTGTGGGGGTCTCGGACAGGGGCAGAAAAAGTGTCGGGACAAATGCTCAGTGCCTCGTGGGCCCGTTGCTCTGGGTTACGGAGTCAGAGATGTCCAGGAAAGCGGAGCGCATCAGGTTGAAGGATTTGTCAGACAGAGTTGAGATGTCTTCTGACGTCATTCCCTTTGTCTCGATCTTTGGAAGGATCTTCAATCTGATGGTCCCTGCAGCAGCAAAGAGCGGAAATGTCAGAAAACTAAATACAGACACAACAGTGATGGAACTCCAGCTGAGATACCTGATTTGAACTGTTTTTCTTTCCGAAGGTAGAAGTTGCTGTAGGATGAAAACACCACTGGTATGATGGGAACCTGAAGAAGACAAAAAGCATTTCAACCGCTTCTCCAAGCTGTTTCTTACCCTTTTTCTGTTTTACATGAGATTCAGAAGACAAGAAAAAAAGACTTTTTATTAACTTAAGTAAGGTTACATTCTCTCAGCATGACACTAGCAATCTTTCTCTTCTCCAATGCAGCTAATAAAGGCTGAGCTGCTCTCTTCAGGCCCCAAGCGGCCCTTCAGCAGCACAGGCTGAGCCAAACGTGGCTCCCCCTGGGGGCTGTCCTGCTTCCACTCACTCAATCTGGCTGGCTGAGTACAAATGGAAAGGCTACACTACAACTCAGCAGAAGCAAACAGAGAGATGGAAACAGTCTCAAGTGTAAAGCAAAGCCAACAGGGGAAAAACTACAACCGACTGAAATCAGAGAGGCTCCCCACTGGAGAGCAGCTATAGAAATGGTTATGCATCTGCTAATGAGGAGCACCAAGGCTTTTATTTTTGCAGCCTTTCAGCTTCGATGCAAATCGGAGCCAAAATGATATCCATCTTTAGAAGCTGGAAAAAGTGGGCTCATATACAACATAGTTTCCTGGGGTGAAGAAAGTTGTGGTTTCTGGCCAGATTTCCCTCCACATTTTCTTCTTTTTTTTTTATTTTTTATTTAATTTATTCCACCTGCCTGACCCTGAATCTCTGCTATGAAACAGAGACCTCCCACCAGCATGCATGGAGAGATAAAGCACATAAATGCACACAACTGAGCTGTGAATTACTCTGCAGTTGCTCTAAATTAAGAGTCGTGTCCAGCCTCCCTCTAATAATTTATTATAAGGAGTTATTTATGAATAACACAATGAAAAACAAATGAGATGAGCTAAAAAACACAAAGGTTTCTGCTATTTTTGAAATGAATATGGCTGAATTTAAGCTTGATCCTGCAGCACATAAGGCTGCTAGCTCCCTCCTGTGTCTAGAAGAAGCACCATCCAAGCCCCTCACTCTTTTTTTGGGAACGTTTGCAAAGTTTCCTGGGACATAAAGTCACCTCAGCCCTCAGCTGGAGTCAACCGAATCCCAGAATGAGGATGTGCTTTACCGCACAAGATAGACCAAGTTAAGTTCACCAACAGAAAGATCTGGATAGGACAGCCGAGGCACACGTACGGTGAAATCTTAAATTAAAATACTCACTTGTGCCTGAACAGCCAGGTGAAAAGCACCTTTCTTGAAGGGCAGCAGATCACCTCTCTGATTACGTGTTCCCTCTGGGAATACCCACAGTCGGATCTATGGAGGTCGAAGAAAGAACAGGGATTTAATCATCACATAATGTCCCAAAACAAAGATGTGATCTTTTTTTTTTTTTTAACTAAAATGTTTGCCTACCTGCTCATCCAACATGGTTTTAGCAGCATCGGCCATGACACTTTTGGCATCGGTGGTCTTCTTGCGGTTGATGAAGACTATGCCACCCAGCCAGCAGATGAGGCCCACTGTCCCCGCGTAGACCAACTCCTTCTTTGCAATCATGGTGCAGCGGTCAGGTAGGATCTCCATCAGGCCTGATTGATGAGACAGAAGAAGCTTCTTCATCAAACACTGCAACATCTAACCTGTTCTTGACAAGAACTATTTTTCCCCCAAGTCTTCTGTCAAACATGCACAAAATAAATTAAATACAAAGGTTTTTATGTGGAGAAGGGAGGCCTCTTACTCTTCTACAAACACAAAACAGACTTAAAACGCTTTAGAACAAACTAGTCCATCATGTCTAAATGAAAAGATTAGGTCAACAAAAAAAATGTGCTGGCTCCCAGCAGTGTGTTGTTTTTAAAGGAGTGTGTTGAAGCCTAATACAGCATGTACAGCACCAGTGACTAGTCAAGTGTTTCAAGTTGGAAATGAGCTTTGACCTTCCCTCTTTATCGCCTTGATTCCATCAGATATAAAGTCTGCTGACATGAAGACAGAACACAATCTCACTTTATTGGTAGGAGTTATCTCTGTGTTTTAACAGTCTCTGTACAGCAAGTGATGTCCAAAAAACACAGAGATATAATCAGAAATTACTTCAGTGAACGAAATGATAACATCTGCAGCAGGAGGAAGACTCAACCACTCAATTATTCCCACAATACAAGTTTAAGTGACCTTGAACCAAACACTGAACCCCACTTTCCCTCTGTTGAATCAGAGAAAATACAGTAGCGAGTCTTTCAACTACGAAGAGTTCAAGGTCGTGCAAATAGATGAACGTAGAGTCTAGTGATCAACATCACTATTATCTATTTGGAGCAGAGGGGGGATCAGAACCGACTGGCACAGCGAGCCAAAAAAAAAGTGTTTAAAAGGCTTTTCAATCTGTAGAAAGTCACTGCATCAACACATCCCCACAAAGAAAAAAAACAGCTATTCACGGCTGAATGTAGTTGTTGGCATGGTAACGTAGATGCCAAATCAGCCTCATGCTGGTTTTTTTCACTGCTTAATTAGATGCATGGATCTCCTCCTGCTGTCACTACCTGGCCTTGATCCTGCCCTCATCACTAACCCGTACTGAGACGAACTCTCCCACCCAGAGATGTGACAGAGAGAGAGAGAGAGAGAGAGAAACACGCCTCTGCCTTATTACACCAAGAAAAATCTAAAAAGGGAATTTAAAATGACTACAGCAAAGAAAAACAAAATAAAACAGAAGCTGAAACAAAAACCAAACGTTTTTCAAATCAAGCATTTGCCAGATTTAGATGTTATGAAACTAAATTAGATACAAGTGGAGGTGTTTTATCAGAATAACTGCGTCTCTCTGATCTATAAAGTCTAATCAAACCAACTTTTAATGAATCTATAGCTGCAGAGTGTTCAGTGCAAAGCCAGAGTGCAACAAGCATGCTCCAGTATTAGCACGCTGCTGTCTTTAGGTTCACATGGACCATAAGCAGTTGTTGCTTTAATAAACAGGAGTTTTAAAAAAAGATCTTGTTTTGTGTTTTATTGAGAAATCTAGCCTTTCCCATCTACACGTTTAACTCTGCACTGCTAAAACAGACGGTGAGTAATGGCCAGTGTACACAGGATCTAGCTGAAATGCATTCCTGCTATAAGCTTTATTTTTCTGCTCCTGCTCTTAAATAAAGAGACCAACCTGAAATCCAACCAGGGTAAAGAAATTCAATGTTGAAAAGGTGGCTGAGATAAGGATTAAGCTGTTTCGAACAATTGTTGGATAAAGAAAAGAATATACTTAAAAACATAATATTTAAAAGGCAGTGAACAATAGAAGGAATCCACTCTTGCAACATCCTAATGAGTCACAAAGAAATAAGAGTTATTGTAAAGAAAAAAGCTAAAATGTCAGCAAAAACTGTAAAACTGAGTTACAAATAAAGCCGCTCGAAAAACGAGACCTCTGCTGAAATTGTAGCAGAGCTGCAAGTAAGCTGCATGACATCATGCAATGCAACAGTGCAATGCATGACATCATGCAATGCAAGACATCATGCAATGCAACAGTGCGATGCATGACATCATGCAATGCAACAGTGCAATGGATGACATCATGCAATGCAACAGTGCAATGCATCACTAATAATATAATAAGAACAAAATTGGCTTTTATTACTATGTTTTTACCCCTATAAAAAATGTGCCACTCTAAATCACTGGCGGGGTTTTTGCTCATTTAGCTGCAATAATGTGGAGCTAGTCTCAGAGCGGGTCAGTGATATGTGCCTCATTAACCCTAAAGTGCAAAACACTCAGGTCAACAGCCAGTTGTTTGTCATTGAGACAGTGAAGGCATGGTTTCGTGTGTAACTGAGGCTGTGAGCCTATCCAGGTCAGCAGTCACTGACTGACTGAGTCCAGTGCAGCTCAGTGAAATATTGTCCTCTCGCTTTCAATTATGTGCTTCTCTTTACTGGATGTGGACTCTGTGGGAAACATCTATACCTATACTAGTTCCTAAAACTAGTTGACCAAGAGAACAGCATGAATTCAGGACTGTTGCCTTAACAACTCCTGTCATAAAAACTTTGAGAAGATGTGAAGAGAAGATGTGAAACAATCATCTCAAACTCAAATGTCCCGTAAAGACTTACTGATTTTTCTTCAGCCTCTACAGAGATGCAGCTTCATTATTTTATTTCAGGGGCTTGTTTTAGATTTTAAACTTTTAAATCATATTTTTATCTTAAACTGGGCTACATCCCTTACTTCTAATTTAGTCCAGAAACAGTTGTTGGACATCCCGTGTAAGGAAAGCACATTGTCAAACTCTCCAATGACAACAACCTATTAGCACTACAAAAGAAATGGTTACTGAATTTAAAAAGAGCTCAGTTGATACAAAAATCAGAATCATTCACAGTTCAGTAGCGATTACAAATACCTGGGAATTTATTTGGTTCAAATCTGAAATGGGTCAGTTCAGTTTATCCACACACCCATTTTTTTTAACCAAAATTCACGGGTTAAGCAACGAGTCGTGTGTGAATCAGTACATCTGTACTCCCTAAGAAGCATCACAAGTGCTTGGAAGAGAGTCTGAGTCCAAGCTGGCTAAAAAATGAGAATTAGAGCGACAGATATTATA
>JBAMIG010000020.1:4702471-4715205 GCA_037177335.1 Kiunga ballochi
TCACTTTGGCATATGGGTCATGCAAGTTATGAAGTAGCTCTTTTTCAGATATGTTAGCTTCTGATATTTGTCTGTATTCACTTTGACAGTCAGAACAAGCCTAGTAAGTCAATCCCTAAACAAGGCAGGGCTAATAAAATGCTGTTACACGGAAGCTACATATAGTTAATAGATGGTATAAAAACATCCTTATATAATGAATGTAATCACTCATTTTTCTTTTCTGTAATGCACAACCTCATAGGTTTAAAGCAACACATACAAGTAGAGGAGGATGTCTTCTCCTCTCAGTCTTTATTTCGCCTGGAAGAGTCGCTCTGTCTGCTCCTTTCACACTCTCGTGAATCCAAGCTGTATACTGCTCATTGTTGAGTTGAGCTTTAGGCAAGAGGAAAGTCAGGATGTTAAGGGGATAGGAAGCAGGAGGCGGGCCTTGTGTTTCCATAGAGACTACAAGGTATCAGCACTATCAACCTACGGTCTGACCTAGATTATTTTATTCAGTCAACCACAAGTGTTGGCTCCTCCCCCACTTTTCCCAACACATACTATATTTTAGTACAGTCACTGACTTTCAAAGGCAGTGGTGGAAAAATGGGTTTTTGTGTTCTGAGAGGATGTATTGCTTACAGTCTCCTGCTGCTCAACCAGCACAGTATGGGACCCCCTTCAAATAAAAGCAAAATCTGCTATCTTCATCCCTAAAGAGGATAGCCAAAATGGCTAATGCCATAAGTATTGACCTCAACCCCCAAATTCAAAGTGACTATCCAATACCATTCCAGTATTCATGTAATTCACAACCAAATCTTTGCAGGACATAATGCTCCTCTTTATGATAATTAAGGCAGCTTGAGATAATAGGACTTGTCTATGTTTAAATGCACACTTTAACCTTATAATCCTTTACCTGGTAACCTTTCACACAAACCTATCTTTAACAAAGACAACTGTGTATTTATCTATTTATACAGCTTTAAATTAATGTTAAAGTAACATAGACCCATAAAGCTTCATAGCTTCCCAAAATTGCACTCTTTAAATTAAAAACTGAAATTTCACTTCACACTTTAATTTGAATTTACCTACAGTATTTGTCTCTAGTTCAGTCTTATGCACCACAGATGGTGCAGATGTTTATACTCTGTGTGCTTACACTGACTGCTCGGCCTTTTATCTAGAAGTTGCACTCATGAACAGACATATTTGTGCATGGACGTGTTTCATAACAGAGCTAAAATTCAGGACATTTATGTGCACACACACAACAGGCAGAGTCACAGTTTTCTAAAGTTGTCAACATACTATTTCTCTGATGTGGTTCTTCTTTGCCATACTATAGAACTAATTATCCTTTGTAAGTAATCAACTTAGTACATAAGATCAGGTTTAATCTATCAGCCACACTCATACCAAAAGAAACACATGGACACATGGCTCTCAGATCTAATAAACTAATGAACTGGGCTTTGATCTTGTTCTCTTGTTGTTAGGCAGATTTGTGCATCTCAGATGTGAAATGTCTCTTCACACCAACATTTTAGACACAGCAGAATAATAATAACATTGGATTGGCAGCTGTAAATGCTGTGGTTTTGTCTGAGTCGCTGGTTTAGCTTGCTGCAACTACAAACAATTGTATACCTTAGAAGTTTAGTTGAAAAAAGGAACAGTCTTAATGAAGTTTCTTTGGTTTGGGAATGTTAAAAGAACAAAACAGATAAATATGTCCCTTTGTTGTGCTTTGTCTGGTCAGTAATGAAATTAGCAAGTAGAAAAGGATCAGTTCTGGTAAACTGAGTATTGATCAAATAATTGGGATACAGTTTAAACAGTTTTCTTCAAAACTATATGAAATAGTCAAAATACGCCACCAACTGTGTCTAATCTGCAGTTTTAACTCCACTTTGCACCCTTTCTGCAACCATACCAACCACACACCGTGCTAATCCATGAATAATCCTCTTCTGTGCAATGGTGTAAACATGCACAATGCTTCAGTCTAGTCATTGCAGGGCCGTGCATTAATGCCTCCTCCTCCCCCAAACTCCAGTCTCGGATAATCCATAACAAATTTTAAAAAGAAAAACACCCCATGAAAGGGGTGTAAAAGACAGTGTGTGCATATGAACAACCAGTATATGTGCAAACGTTTTCTACCAATGACTGTCCAGCCAAACATAAAAGCCCTCATATCATATGCAAAAAACACTATTTTAATCCCTTTTGACAAGCAGCTGCCCTAAGTTTGTCCATTGTAACGACACAATCAGACACATGTCATCTGGATGTGGATGCATGAATGGGTGAATGGGAACTTGTGCTATAATTAGAGATGGGCTGGGAAGGACTGGGAGCAAGATACACAGATAGATCTGCCTAGCAACAGGCCAAACACCACCGGGGAGTTGAAGCGTGGGGGATGTTGGCAGAGAGAGCTTGATGGAGAGCTCTGCAGCCCCACGATAAATGTAATTTTTAAACACATGCATTATTTATTTAAGTAGGAGTTAAGAATCCTCCAACAACGTGAACAAGCCGGAGCATTTACAGTCTTATCAGTTAACAGAATACCTACCAGGCTGCTATAAGCTGTTGTACAGTCAGTTTACATGACATGCTCAACACTTTGGATAGATCATTTAAATATCGGCTCATGTAGATTTTCATATTTATCAATGCACTGGCCTGATTTTCCCTGTTTTTGTTTAGATAAAAAATGGCTTTATTCGATTGTGTCAGACTGTCCGCTTCACTTGGTTGTTTATTTTTAACTTGAGAACAGCACCTTTTAATTAGGCAAAAGATCCTGAAGGCATCAGCACACAGTGTGCACCTAAAGGCATCAGAGCCTCGTGTACAACATTCTGTTTTGCTGACAGACCATTTAGGTGATGAGGGGTTCACCTTGTCTGACTGAAAGGTGTGACGTGATGTATTATAGCCTACACTACATGCTGCTGCAGGGTTTGGAGAGATATATTAAAAGACTAATCCAAACACAGCTCACTCACCATAGATGGCACAGTGACATATTTCTTTATCTGTACACATCTCTCTTTACTGTCAATCCCCGTTTTGTCTCTGCATCCCACTCTTTTCATCTTGTGCTACTAACATACACGTAGAGTCAAAACAAGGACAATGTCCACTTTAGAATAGTAGGCTTGTTTATGGTGACTCGAACTGCATGAATCTTCCTTGGCATGAGGAGACGAGAGGGGATGTGGTTGCAGGAGCAGAAAGCACTCTGCAGGACTGAATGTTGTACTGGAGGATGCTCTGGCAGGTCCATAAGGGCGGTGTCAGGGAAATATTACAGATATCCTGCAAATGAACTTTTATTATAAGAAAAAATTAAATGAAATTTCTTTTCTTTACAGGAATCTATCAAAGAAATATCAGCCCAAGAAGAACTCACGGGAAGAGGAAGAGAGCAAGTAAGTTAACTGCATCTGGGATGTGATTAGATGTGAAACAGTAATAGCATTAGGAATTTTTGTGAAGAAGTTCTTAAGACGTTTTACCACTTTATGTCGTCTGATTTCACCTCCTGTCTCTGAACAGATACACCTTCTGTCGAGCCTTCCTGGTGACACTTAATGAGTTGAACGACTATGCTGGGCAGCACGAGGTTATAGCAGAGAATTTAACGTCTCAAATCATAGCCGAGCTATCACGCTATCTGCAGGACCTCAAGTCTGAGAGAAAATCAGTAAGGCTTTTGAAGATTTACTGCTATTTCTTTTTGAAATGTTTAATTTGTGCATCTGCATCTGAATCTTGTCCTCATCATTGTTGCATCACAGTAAAATTAAATAAATTTAGTAAGTTTAAAGCGACTGATCAATCTACAAGAAATCACATTGCCCTTTAAACCCGCATACTGTGAACTCAGGTCACCGGTGGGTAAAAATAGATTCACCCAAAGGGTTTACCAGAAGTGACTCGCCAAGCCTCTGCTCAGTCAGAGTGTATGACATGCAGCATTTCCATCACCCCTTACAACATGTTTTAAGTCTCTTTCCTTATTGACTCAAGGAATTTATATCACTAGTTGGCCTGCATGATGCATAGATAACAGCATGAGTAAGGTTATGTGAGAAAACCAAAGAAAAAGTCACTCATGTGGAAAAAGTTTTGAAAAATATGTCATGAGCTGTTCGGCTTCAGAAGCCCAGCTGAGGGAACTGAAGTAGAAAACTAAGAGTGCATGTTCATTTGCACAAGTGGTAACATCAGGGCTGCTGCATTCACTCTTTCTTTATAACAGGAAGCTGTGAGCTTCTTTATTTGAAGTGCATATCTTAAAAAAACCCAGAATGATCCTCTGATGCCGCGTCTGTTTAGCTCTTATTTGCTGTGGTTCAACCTGGCTTGGACTAGCATAGCAATGCTCTCCTATTGTGATCACATTACTGTCTTATTATTGGAGAATCCTTTGCTGTTCTCAAGCTGCAGGATGTCACTTTGACACCCCTCTTCCTCCTCGCTTCCTCTTCTGCTCCATTTATTTATTAAAAAATGATTCATTCCCCCACTTTGGCCCCTCAGTCCTTCCTTATTTCTCTTCATAGCTTTAACACTCCATGCTTTTATGCAGCTGATATGGCTGATAGCGTATCATGTGTCTTTACCAAAGAGGCCCTCAGTGTTGATTCATGAATCCAGTGCGAGGCTGGGGATGGGGAATGGGGCTCTCTTTTCTGAACAGAGAAATATTTGATCTAGTTTCATTGAACTAATAGTTTACTGTCATATAATGAACAGTGTTCTTTTAAGGAAAATGCGATGCAGACATTCATACACATTGAAGGAACTGATGAATGTTGTCTCATTGAAGAGGCTATGAAGGTCTCAGTTGGTTAGGGAAAACAAATAAAGCACTATGGATGTTATTCCATGTGACTCTACATCAGGTTTTAGTGATATTTTGAATGGTTGTAAAACAGTGATGCTTCTGGACCTTATTTCCTTGTTTTTCTCTAAATACCAGCGACTGATCTTGCTGTTGTAACTTTAGGATTTGCATGCATGTCAGACAAAGTTGCTCAGGCAGACCCAGACAGTGGGATTAGATAAGGACCGAAGGCCTGAAGCTTCTGGAAGTTTATTAGACAGCTAAAATGCACACCACAAACCTTGAAAGGAGAAATAACAGTTCTTTACTTTCTCATGTTTGAGTGTTTTGTAACAGTTGCTATAGCTTTCGATTGGCTGAGCTAACTGTGGGAAAGGATTGGTGGGAAGGAGGGGATGGGGGGTTCTTACCAATGTCCAAGACAGCAGATATGTGAAAGATCATAAGAATTACGTTTTTTTTATATATTTTGCTTTGTAAAAGGGAAAATATACCAAGAAGCATAAAAATGGCTTTATTCTGTCGTGAAGTGTTTAATGCCTAATGTCATAATGTGTAATGTTGCAGATATATCAGGGTTAATATGGGATGAAGGGCCTAAGTCTCACTGGAGTGTGTTTATGCTGAGGAATCATATTCAGACGTTCAGTCAGCCATTGTCCTCACTAGGGCTTAATTGTCTTTACTAAGTAAAGGAGGAACAAAAAAGACCCTTTAACACACTGCACAACCTCTAAGATCATCACAACTCAGTGGTTTAAACTCTTTATAAGGGTCACCACGCTGTATTTCCTGCTGCAAAGTAATAAAGTACTTTTGTGGTGGATGCTGTTATCATTTTCTCTGTGAGGCAAGGAATAGACACAAAGAATGTGTTACTTCAGAAAAGCTTGACAAGCTGATAAAAAAAGAACCTGAGGGGAAGAAATGATTGTCAGACTCATCATTGTGACTGCTTACTCATCTCAAACACCCTTTGCAGCACTGCTCAGGTTTAACAGTCACATTAACACTCACTTTTTATCAATGAATAATTAACAGATCAGTCAGAAATACATATTTAGCAACAACATTAACAACAGTACAAGCTGAAACAGACACCAGAGGACCTTTTTTTATCAGTTCTTTCTTTACTTTGCTTACAGTACGTTACACAGCTTGTGGATCTTTAAGCCCCAGATTGATACCTTCATTAAAAGATATGGCAGCTTGTAAGTTCATTAAAACTGGACACGAGACAACAAATACTGGAGACACAAGTGTTGATAAATTTACAGAAGTAGGACAGAATATTGCCTGACAGAAACTCTTACTCATTATCAGCTCTGTTTGAAACTAGTTGAAGGGAATCTGCTGTACTATGAGGAATTACTTTGTGGAACTTGCATTAGTTAAATCAAAAAGTGGTTATTTTCTGTGTGTTTTCAATCAAATGTTAGATCTGTTACATCAGATATGCTGTTTGCCTGTCCCTCTTTGATTAACATGAATATATTGATACAGCAAAAGCTTCGAGTTGAGGGTTTGACTCGACGTTTCAAGCGGTGAGGGTGCCAGCTTCAGGTCAGTGGGCTGTTGTGTTACTGCTGCCGTTGTCAGATGTTTCTCACAGTGCCAGAAGTCGCATGCTGTTACTGACTGGAAACAAGTGGAAGAAAGAGGCCACATGGCAGGACATCTGGATAAATAGCTTCTTTATTTATCTACGTGTGAGGGTCTATCATGTTTGAAAGGGAATTAACACATGTGTCTTGGTTTGGTTTTCTTCATTCTGTATGATGTGGAGAAATATAATTATAGTTTGTTTATCTTCCTGGTGATGAATGTTTAGTTAAACATGATGCTGGTCAGACTTATGAATTGTTGTTATGGAGATAAATATTTAGATGAAGGAAAGCTTCACAGTTAACAGTGATGTGTGTTCTGTGTTTTGTTTGAAGGTTTTATGATATAACCACTCAGATATTTGAAGGTGAGAGTCATCATCATCACTTGAAACAAAAAAACGTTGAAATTCTGGGACTTCAACAACTTTACAGGATCTTGTTTCTGTTAGGGATTAAAATACTTCCTCTGAAACACTAGAACACTTCCTTATTTTTACTAACTTCCCTCTAAACATTGGGAAATGAGAAGTATGACCATTAGAGGGAAGCCATTTCTGTTAAACTACTCTCATATCCAGCATTTGTAAGATGAGCTGAGCTTTTGCTTCTCCCATCTTTGTATCTCCTGTTTGCTGTGTGAAGATGAGCTGTTGCATCTCCCACTGTTACATCTCCTGTTTGGTGTGTCAGTAGTGACTTCCTCGTGTAACGGCCTGAGTATGTTAATGAATAGCAGCATCGATATGCAACGCAGCTCCTGATTTCAGCTTTGCCAGTCTGCGTAACCAGGGGAAACCTCATTCATAGTCTAGTCTGTGTTGCTTTTATTTCAAATTGGTTCTCTTTTGTTCTTTGGGAGAAAAACTGAGAAAGGATTTGTATGCATTAGAGGTAATTGCTATATGATTTTTAAAAAAAGGAAAAAAGCAAAGTTTTTGATTTGTTCCTGCATGTCTTCACTTCCAGGGCATTTGGCTGTGGTCGACACAGATAGCTGTGAAGAGCTGTGTTATGTCCATGAGCCAAATGCACTTTTGTAGACCATGTGAGGCCTCGTTCAGACACACACACGTGTGTTGTGTAAGTTTAGACTAGCAGCTGCCACCTAGTTCTGTCTGCTATGCCACACTTGGCCATTCACCAGAAAAATGATACATCTCACTTCTGTATGATTTGGTCAGCCTTCATTTACAGGAAGTTTATATCATTTTACTTCAAATTATAACCTTTCATTTGTTCATCTTAACTTCCATTTCTATTAGAAGAACAGTTGCTAAAATGTGCTGTCAATACTAAAATAAATATAAATTGGTGCTTTATTTGCCTGTGGTGCAGCTCTATTAAATTTAATTAAGTTCAGCAGAATATTATTATTATTATTAAATATTATTATTAATAATAATGATAATTAATTATTATTATTATCATCATTATTGATACATACACTAAAACATTTTGTTTATTATTACAGTTTTGTCGTAGCATTTAAGTTTACAAACATAACTTATCTATTAAATAATGCTGTAACTTAGAGGAAGCAGGACTCAAAACTGCTGCCATCTGTTTCATATGTGTTTGGTCACCTAGTGATGGTTTCAAGGACACATCTGGGGAATCACCAACGTTATTGAAATTCACGGAGGAATGGAAAAACGTTGGGGGATCTCCAGTTTTTTTTAAGAGTGGGACGCTGGGTAGTAGAGCATCTATCTACTCAGTTTGAAAAACTCACATTCACGTGTCTCACTGGGTTCATGAAATCATTTTTAATTTAAAGTGTGCATGACGTCTCCACAGAGAGCAGCGAGGACAGTTGTTTAGCAGGAGAAACCTTGCTGCTGGCGCCATGCTCTGTGCAAACATGTGACTTTGAAACATCATGAAAGCACTGTCTGTTCTGCTCACCACACAGTTACTGGTCCCTTAATGTCAATGTTATTTAATTTGGCATATGTTCAGACGTTTTATGATCTTCCATTTTTCTGTATTTTGCTTTTATTCCTGCTTAGCATCCATTGAATCCTTGTGAGTGTGGGATATAGTATTTAAGACTTGAAACCATTTTTCCCAGGCCTAAAGAAATCTCCCAGCTTTAATCATGTGGTTTTGTGGTGCTCTGTAGTATCTATTTTTATCTTGTCCCTATTTTCAAAGTTTAGCTTAATAGCTTTGTCACACTGTAATATTTTCATCTGTTATAATTGTACGGTTGAGCCTCTCTTTTTTTCACTGCTTCTTATTATTAATCCTCAGTATGTCAAGGTCAGATTCACCTGCTTTTAAATCCCCTGAGCTTAAGAACTGGATGATCGTATTATAATTATTTTCCTTTCTTTCGATCTCCAACAGCATTTCCATGATGGGCGCAAAGCACAGCAGTACATTGAGAGCTCATGGAAGCAACTGGAAACGGTAAGTGACCCCATTAATGTACACACACACATTTACTCTTTGATGTGTTCTTTAGAAAACCCTTGAAAATACATTGATTTGGATTTTCTACTTTCATTAGAAGTTATGAATAAAGTTATTTATAACAACAAAGAAAAACAATATATTGAGTTTTTTGGGGATTGGGTACCCAAATCATACCAGCAAATAGTTTAGGGTGTCCTGCTGGGATAGGCTCCTGTGATGTCAGTGTCAACTTCCTCAATGTTTTATGCATTGAAGTGTGTTTGCAAAAAGGGATGAAAAATTAAGGCTTTTGTGAGGTACTTTGAACAATTTAGCACAAATTTCAACAAATGTTTGTATTTTTAACCGAGGAACTAAATTCTTATCATTACATAAACTGTATGTACCTTACATCCAATTAATTATACCTTATGTTCATTATCTATAGATGTGCTAATTGTGAACATATGCTCAAAATTTCAAAGGGCCAACCTAATAGTTCAAAAATAGACAAAAATTCAATTCAACTTTATTTTTATAGCGTCACTTCACGACAATGTCCTCTTAGGGTGCTTCACAGACATCGATATGAGGCAATTCATGAAAAATAGCCTAGCTAAGGGGTTGTATACACTACACCACATGACACATAACAGATGCTGTCTCAGTTACTCGAAAATAAGCTGTTTTATGCTTATTATCAGAATCAAATGATGGCTCTCAGTCAAAATTGGAAAACTTTGATTGCACAAAGCCCTGAGGGACCTCCTGTTCAGTTTTCATCAGAACTTTCAAACCATGCAAAATGGTGAATGGATTGTATTTATATCACACTGTTCAAGTCTTGTTAACAGATAAAAGCACTCTTACACTCCAAGCCGATTAACATATTCACTCATATCCTTCCATTACTTTTTCATGCTCGGTCTATGCCTTTTCTGTCACACTTTGACATGTGAACTGAGGAAGACAAAGATCAAATCACCAACCTTCCAAGTGTAAACAGAAGATGTAACACATTATAGATTATAAAAAGTAACTTTTTACAATTAAATGTCAATTTATTGTAAGTAGGGCTGGCTTCCAATTCTTCCAAGCTTTGTAGCTTTGACCATTGCCATGCCAAATTTACCATGAACCAGAATGAAATGGTCCAGTGCTGAAACAATATTATTGATATGTACAAGCTAAAAAAAAACCCTGAGAGGACATGCAGCATTTTCATCTGGTACTGAAGAAACTTCAGCAAAGAAGAAAAAGATACATCTCATCCTTTCCTGTCCTTTTTTTCACAACGCAGAGAAAAACTGTGAGAGAAATGCACAACTGCCCTGTCCTCGTCAAACTTCTCTGTGCACTCAAAGATACCATTGTACGCTAGGCAGCGCGGAGGCATAGTTCAGAGTGCACACTGACCCAACAAACACCGATTGTTCAGTTAGGGGGGTCGATAGAGGGTTGTATGAATGGTTGTTTTTCTGTCCACAAATGACCACTATGAATATTTGTTTAATCTGCAGGCTGCAGACTCTAACAGGCCCTTCTGCTGTTGCACTGGCATTAACTGGTTCTGCAGCAAACAATGCTGAGCCTAAAATATTCATGACATATATGTGCGTCACACACACACACACACATAAGTACATAAGTATATATACACATCATATATATGTATCTATATATCTACATACATATATATCGTTTATTTATATGGTCATTTAAAGGTTGTGCTGCTAATGGTTTTAACTAGTATTTTTCTAGTACTTTTTGTTGTAATTTACTGAAGTACATTTGTGATTCTGAATGTGTTTTTTTTTTATTTCAGAGTAAAAGACGGTTTGAGAGAGACTGCAAGGAGGCAGACCGAGCACAGCAATACTTTGAGAAAATGGATGCTGACATTAACGTGACTAAGGCTGATGTGGAAAAGGTATGTGTCATTTCCCGAGCAGCAATCAGCTAAAGCATGTGCTTGACCTACACCCTCCATGGTTGACACAGTTGCCTGGCTTTCCCTCCACATAACCCTCTTTTTTTTCATTTGCTGTCTTCTCTCCAAGCTCTGAATTTTTGTTTCACCGAGCCTGAGATAACATCAAAGATTGAGTGGCCATGAGTGAGAAGCCAGAGATGCTGTGTAGAATCTGGCAGTGTCTTTGCAGCACGGTGATAAGCTGCTGAACAAAGCTGATAGCAGGAGTTAATGCTCATCATAATGGCTGAGCAGCCACCTAATACTCACCTGCACTGCACAGGCTGCTTGTGTGTGATTATGTATGATGTCATTTTTTTTTTTTGTTAGATTAATTTTGTAGCTCGGGATTTCAGTGATCTTATACCTTGCATAGAAAACCAACATATGCAGCAAACACCCAATTCTCAGACCCCCTGGGCCTTCAGCTGATGTCATTTCCTGTTGTCAGGACCAATTAGGGGAATGTTAAAAAAAAATCTCAGCCTTTAGCCCACACAGCTCCCACGCCCGCAAGGCATCATGGGTCAGCAGCGCATGCTCCTGCTGCTTCATCAGCTGCTGGAGCAGCGCTCGAGCTCTGAGTTGTCACAGTTCAGAGCCGATTATTATGCAAATATTGACTGGAAGAAAGAGCCTTTCTGCACTCTGGACATACAGCCAAACAGCTACAACAAGCTTAGGCTGGCACTGAACTCAGCTGGGAAGATTCAAGAAGCTAGTCTTGAAACAAGGGTTCTGTTGTCTCCGATTACTATTATTCTTTTTACTGATGCATGAAAGACATAAAGAATTCAGTTCAGGAACTAAGTAAATCCCACAATTTTACATTCACATATCATGCCATGAGTATTTACCATCTGACCAGCTCATTTAACCATGTCTATAATGCCAAAGAATTATATCTGGAGTTTAACATGCATGCTGTATGCATAGACTTAAGGTTACTGCTAGTTTATTTACTGTAGCAAAGCTAAAATAAAACTATAAGGAGCTAAATTAACACATTAAAACACTTAGCTTGCATTATAATTTTACAAAAGATTCTCTTGTCATAATAAAACATTGTTTTTTTTTAGTGTTTTATCTTTTAGAAAAATATTAAATAATGTTTTTTTTGTATGGAGGAAGATAATCTTTGATATTTTCTCATGGTCTTTCTCTCTACCTCTCAGTCTCTTCATAATTAGCTAAACATTGCTTTGCACTGCACATAATGAGATTTGATGACACCATTCACGTGTGGATTTGTTACAGCTTCAAAGGCGGGAGCTATTTTTCCTTTTTTTTTACCTTTCTAACTATTATTGGTTTTTTACATTTTATTTTAGGTCAGTTTAAACTGGAGCATGCCAGTCGAGATACTCCAGAGTCAACCTGCGGATGTTCCACTTTTAAAGGGTCCATTTGTTTTCTGCATGACATTTTCTCATATTATGATACCTCCTCAAATTAATCATCAAAGATGTTGTGTTATAGATTAAATATGAGATGGCGTTTATAAAACTAGCAATATGCAACATCTATAGTTAATAGTTTCAAAAGCTAATTATATTTTAAAATATCTCATTAAATCCAAGCCTAAACAAGAGATTTGCTGTTCTGTTTGTGTCTTTGCAGAGACACATTTTGTGCATTCGTCAGAGAGCTTACAGAGTATTTGTAAAAAGATTAAATGCCACAATGATGGATACTTTCCTGTATGATTGGATGGAGGGATATTTTTAGTGTATGAGTACATGTGGACTATAAAAGGTCAGGTGTAGCTTTGTTTTATTTATTGGTTTTATTACTGGTTTTATTTACTTCTTTTAAAATTTTCTGACTTTAAAATTATTTATTGTTTAATTTATTTTACTGTTTTATTGATTATGTACAGCACTTTGTTACAATGACA
>JBAMIG010000020.1:4715305-4729789 GCA_037177335.1 Kiunga ballochi
CACCAGGGTCCAGGAGACCAGTATCATGTGGTAAACAACAACATTATGAGTGAAGTTTCTGCCATAAAGTCATGCAAAATGTCTCACAAACACTATGTATTAAATATGCCACATCAGGCCATAAAGGGTTAATCAAAAACTGTGTCCAAACTTTTGACTGGTATTGTATGTTGCTTTACTTTCTCTACAGAATCACTTGTTTCTAATGATAATCATGAGATCCCTTATATCTGAGCTGGTTATACTTTGATATATTTAAATCCAGTAGGTTGGTCAGACTTCCGGCCCGGCAAATATGAAGAGGATAACACGGGATTAGGGAATGGATGGATTGGAGTTCTCCTTGTTGCTTTTTGTCTCAAATATGATGTCTCCATTAAAAGCCAGAGAGCTGCTGTTTTCTGAGCTGAGGTTTGTGTGGTTTTCTGCACAACTGGAGCAAACCTCTAACCATTCCCTCTGCACCTCTGGCAAACAAATCCCTTAATTTGGGGTTTGGATTTGCAGCCCAGTGGAACCCCCGGCCCTCACACACACAGACACGCCTGAGTCATACAGCATGAGAAACGTTATGAA
Source organism: Kiunga ballochi (assembly GCA_037177335.1). Taxonomy (NCBI): domain Eukaryota; kingdom Metazoa; phylum Chordata; class Actinopteri; order Atheriniformes; family Pseudomugilidae; genus Kiunga; species Kiunga ballochi. The sequence continues at coordinate 4,715,882 of JBAMIG010000020.1, forward strand.
CTTCTTGCTACATCTGTTCAGTATCTAAACAGCAGGTTACAATGCAAGTGTTTTAGCTGGGACTGTTTTAGTGATGATACTCTCAGTGGTACAGGAAGTGCATCTATTGCAACTTCTTTGGCTGGAAACAGCTAACAACCCTCTTGTGTGTGTGTGTGTGTGTGTGTGTGTGCGTTTGTATATTTATTTTATGCAATGCCTTGAAGCGTTTCCATAAGGTAGGTCCAGCGTGGAGAGAACATTTTTTCTGTGGGAAAACACACTGTCCTGACTTCTGTCTCGATACACAAGACCTCATGTGCAGTGTGACACAGCCCAAAGCAGATCTGCAAGCACGCCCTGTCCTGTCTGACTGTGATTGGTGGCTTTCTGTACTGTTCTCTGCGCAATATTACCCAACAGAAAGTTTTTTAAGTGTGTAAAAATGAATATGCATCAATACATAAAACACACAAAGGTTGCAAGAATTGTGCTGCATATCCACAAAGAGCTGTGACTAAGAGAAGAAAGGTTATTTCCAGAAAAAGGCCACAGGATGTGATTTGACTGTCGGCATGGCCGCCTGTTTGAAAGGTTTTGCTACCTGCCACGTTACCATGGCAACTACATGCACCCTTACTGTAGCTCACAGTGCAGTTTGCATGCACATACACCAGGAAAGCACGCATGCATAAAGCATGTTCATAGGCCAGCACTTATACTTAAGAACTGCTGGATTTTCACATGTATTTAAGCTTTTCCTGTTTTCTAAGGCTGTGACTGTCATTTTCCTCAGAGGTAATATTAATCATGCCCTCAAATACAGGAAATAAACTTTGAGTCTGAACTTCGATGTGATGATCTGATTTTTTTCTTTACTGTTTTTACTGCTTACCCATGAGCATGTGAATAGAAGAAAGTGTTGAAAACTGCAACATTTCTTAAAAGTAATCAGTCTAGATTATAATAGTTTATAACAATATGCCACATAGTCATATCTTTGCCCTTTTTAATATGTATTTAACAGACTAAATATTGATTAGAACCACATGCTGGAAAGGTAACTCATTGTGATGGAGAACCCAGTGACATCATTATTTTGAGTGGACGGGCAGCAGCTCAGATGGACAGAGGAAACAGATATGAGTACTTAGCAACGTGAACACTAACGCGATACACACACACACACTCCCCCACACTGTCTAGCTGAGATAATCTCATCCCCATCTGCTTGCTGTGGGTCTGTAATAGGCTGCTCGTGCTGTGTTTCTGACTGCCTGCTTCCCTTACTTTATACTGATCTTGCATAAAATAAGTAACATTATCAACAGTAGGCATAGTACAGATCAGGCAGGCAGTCAAAACCCAAATTCCTCCATTCTCCTGCCACTGAAATGTCTTTTTTTATATGTTTGTCCTGGCTGAGATATGATTTAATGCCAGAGAGTTGCTGCTTACTGACTGGGGTTTGCACCTGCATTGAAATGTCAAACAGGTCCATGTTCATGTGTGCATGGGTTCACACATGACTCATTTAGCTTTATATGGTTTGAACGTGTGTAAACCATATGTCTGTGTTAATCAGATGTCTCTGAGGTTTGTGCACAGGGAGTGTTTGTGATGATTGTGTGTGTTTTTTTGTCTTCAGGCACGACAGCAGGCTCAGATAAGGCACCAGATGGCTTCTGATAGTAAGAAGGATTACTCTTCTTACCTACAAAAATTCAACCAGGAGCAAAATGATCATTACTACACAATTATTCCTAACATTTTTCAGGTAAATCTAACATCAAAATATTTAATAATTTACTCATAACTATCTCACTCTGATTAGATAGTCAGCTAGAATGGTGCTTTTATGTCCCATAATTATTCATTTAGTTAGTTTAAAGATGCTTTTCTATAAATACAATACATTTTCAACCTTTAAGCCACACTGGAAAGAATACAAAATCCTTATTAACAGCACTGTTTAGTGCGAAAGCCATTTTTTATTAAAAAACATTTAAAAATAATAACTTTTATGATGTCTCTGGCATGTCTGAACTTTGTATCAATAAGACATCTCTTTTAGACTTGACCTAAATTGTATCATTTTAATAAGAAGCACATATTTCAGTGTGATTGGTTACAATCAGTAATTAAAATGATTGTGATTTAATGCAGAAACTTCAAGACATGGAGGAAAAAAGAATTGAGAGACTAGGAGTGTGCATGAAGACTTTTGCAGAAGTGGACCGGCAAGTGCTTCCCATCGTGGGACAGTGTTTAGATGGCATGACAAAAGCTGCTGAGTCCATCGAGGCAAAAACTGTGAGTATGCAGTGTAATATATCTGTGAACAAACCACCATATGGGACATATTACTCACTCAGGCATTCAGTCTGTCACGACCCACGCGTTGTTGTTAAGGCTATCACTGAAGCAACAAGTGGAGCTTTTTAGAAATAAAACAACCCACCAGTAAGCGGTCAAAGTGCTGCAGGGGGGCTGTACTGCAGCTGAGCAAAGACAGACCCAAACAAATTGAATTTGTGTGCTGGCCTCCCCTTTATAGTGAGAAAATCAATCACACTAACGTACTGTATATCCCAAGAAAACTACTTGCCAGGGTCTTTTTTTGTGATACATATGATAATCCCCCTTTATAAGGGCATTTTTTACAGATTTAACACCTCATGTTCAGGTCATTTTTTATCAGATATAGAGTATTATATACAGTTATATACAGAGATCTTTCTGGGGTGTAAAATATAATTAATAATGCCACAAGGATTATCTCAGTTTTAGCTTTGAACAACATTTTTAACAACAATCTCATTGATACTTAGTAGTTTATGGTCTGAAAGGTCCAGGTATTTAGACAATGTCGCATTCTAATGAAATATAAGCAGAAATAAACAGACCTCTGCATCTTCACTTGTAAATATTGTCTTCTTAAAATGAGTCATTACCCGTGGAAGATATCAGTTTTTTATCATGAAATATTTAATATTGTGTGAACTTTGTGCAAATCCTTCCAACAAACAATCATCTTATTGTTTACATTGTTATAGAGTACTTAAGTTTTTTTGTCAACAGTTTCTCTGTATTTCCTCACATCAACTCAGCAATTCACTGATACTCACTTACATTTAGCTTTTGAGTGCTATCGTAAAGCCTTATCATTCATTCCCATTTCTAAATGCTGTGCGATAGCTCCATCTCCAATAATGTATACATAAAAAAATGAAGTTCATGCGCTAAATTTTCAAAAACACATAACTTTAAGATTAAACAGCCTCTACAACTTGCATTTTCCTGTTGAGAAACATGTTAAACACCTGTAGCATTTTGTTTGGAGGACCAGGCTTGATTACATCAACTGTAAGACAGCTGGGAGCTCAGTCCCGGGCCGGCTGTATCGGGCTGACGTATATACTCCTGTTAAAAATAATAAACTTGCCTTATTATCTCACAAAGTTGTCCTTATCAGAAAACTGACTCAACACAGCTCGAACAGTGTAATCTGTCCCTTCACATTGTTGTAAGTACAGCCTGTCCCATGAGAGGTTGTACTGGAAAGGCTCTGGATACATTATAACTCCCAGAGCCCTGGAGGTAAGCATGCTGCATCTGGCACTGGGAAAGAATTTTATCAGCAGGTTTTACCAGTGTTTAAAAAAAAAACACTTTAAGCATGCTTTTAGTGTAAAAACAGAAAAACAAAAGTAAAAAAAACAGTTTTCACAATTAAATCAACTATTAAAATGTTATTTATTATGAAGGGCCTCTTTCTGTTCATTGTTGTGCTAAGCTCAGCTAACTGGCTGCTCTTCCTTCATATTTCACTTGCAGTTATGAGACCAACCTTGATTACTTCCTCTAACTCTTTGCCAGAGAGGGAAAAAAGTTATTTCTACAAACTGAAAATATTTTTTCTGTCTTTTGTGAAGTTTTAACCTGAATGGTCCCCATAGGTTTCTGTTAAACAGAACTTATTATAACATTTCTTCTTTCTGTTTTATTCCTTAGAGCACATTTATAGTTGTTTGCTCAAGTAAAGCGTTATTGCTTTTCTTTACTTGGACACTGAATCGGGAAACAGCCTATGTTCAAAAGAATATGATGAGTGTGATAGAAGATGCTGCCACATGTTTGTGGCCAATGTAAGGACAAAAAAACAAACTCTTTCCCCATGGATCATATCATATATGTGTGGTTGTCTGGCTGTGAGCTCCAGGGAGATGACTCCAGCCTGTAATAGTTCTGTTGCAGTAAACAACAACTGGGAATGACATATCACATGCTTCTTCCTCTGCTTATTCTTCTCTCATTTTTAACCCTTGATCCTAACTCAAACCAAACCCTCTGGCCTTATCAGTTCAGATATATCCGTGTATGCTCCAGCTGATATATATGTTCTTCCTGTGTCTAACAAAGCTTGCTTTGTGCCCCTTGTGTTTTTGTTTCATCATAAGTCCTCCCTGACAGATTCTGGTCTTTTCCTTTTTCCTTTTCTGGACCACAAACTGGATAATCTGTTTATCCTTATCAGACAGGATGAAAATAGAGTCACCAGGTCACTATTGTGCTACATCTCTTCTCCAGACAATCTCCACAGCCAGATATCTTCCTTTTAGTAAAATAACAGGTATATTAAAAATATATTCTCTAACTTGTATGATTTTTGTTTCCTACAAGGACTCAAAGCAGGTGGTGGAGTCCTATAAGTCGGGTTTTGAGCCACCAGGAGATGTGGAGTTTGAGGACTACGGTCAGGCCATGAAGAGGACGGCGTCTGAGAACAGCCTGTCTAACACCAGAGAGGGCAAAGAGAAGCCTACCAGCAAGAGCAAGGGAAAACTGTGGCCTTTCATTAAGAACAAAAACAAGGTAACACATCGATGAACACAAAACACGAGTCTCATTTGCACTAGCAGCAAGGCCTCACCTGTTTTAGTGCATTGTTCTCACGTGGAGGTCAGCTTGCTCTTAAATGAGCTTTTTTGTGAGCGACACATCATTACATGTTTTGTTTGTCTTGTAATTAAGTGTCAATATAAATATATGTGTTTACTGTAGTATCTCTTAGTTTGCTAGCTCTGATTACTTGTTTGATTTCCCTATATTTTTGTGTAGAGCTTCTGATTTTTGTTCACTGTTAGGCTGAAGAAATTAGTTGCTAGATTTTCTTCCGTATCGCCATTTTTGTTGTTATGATTTGCCACCCGTTTCCTTGTCCTTCGCAATCACCTTCACTGGTTTTTGGAGTCACCCCTCTGTAACACACACTAATGTATTTCTACCTGCGCTCTATGGACGGACCTAACTGGCAGATATTAACTCGCTGTCGGATCTGAAGTAACAGTCTCCCCTCACCATCTTCAAGCTGAAGTAGCTTTACTCAGATTCCTGCTTGTGAGCAGCAAAAAATTGATCTCTGGCTGTCTTATGGGCTGGTGGCACTGTTGGTATTACATTAGACCAGAGCATGAGTGAGTAATTGGGTATGTGTGTGTGTGGGAGAGAGAGAGAGAGAGAGAAAGACTGACTAAGAAACCCTAGAAGATACAAACACAAGACATGACTACAAAAGAAAGCAAACGATACAGGCACACATGCATACATACATGACTAAAAACACACAAAACAGGGGTTACTTGAAATTTTAGTTTGAAATTTGAGGGTTTCTGAATCAGTTGCCAATGCATGTGCACGGTGCAGATCCTACTACTGCTTTTTTCCTTTCACTTGAAAATCATTGGTTAGTAGACGCTGCAGTCTGAAACGTTCAGACAGTGAGAAGTAGCTAGCTCTGTCTGCTGGTCACCTCAAACTCAATGCTTAGTGTTTTCTGGGATGCTGGGAATTTCTCATCATAGCATGTAGAAAGACCAGAGGGAGGAAAATCTCTAAAATGAAATCCGGCATGCGCTTCTACTGAAACTCATTGCTGTTTGCTTTATTGCCGCTGCTTGCTTTAACACATTTTAAGCTTTCTTCTCACTCTGGTGGTTTTTTTTAATGTTTTTTTGTGTTTGACAATTCTTATTTTTTTCTCACATCAACAATACTCACACTAGGTTTTGGCATTTTTTTGGTTGTCTTTTCATGTCTGTTTGGGTTTTCCGTTCTGTGTTTATTTTTTAATATTTGTAGGAGGCTTATTTATTTCGTTTTGTGTTCCCTCCTCCTTTTTCCTCCTTTGTCTTTTTTTTCGTTGGATTCTCGCCCCTTCTTCTTCTTCTTCTTCTTCCATGTTATTCCTCTCTCTCTCTTCTCTGCCATGGCTCCCCTTTCAAACTGGTAGCTTATGTCCCTGTTAACATCCCCCCACCAGCCCCCACCTGCCCCCCCAGCCTCATCCCCACCCTCACCCTCTGCTGTTCCCAACGACCCCCAGTCTCCCAAGCAGCACAAGGAGCCCCTCTCCCATCGCCTCAACGACTTCATGACCTCCAAACCCAAAATGCACTGCCTCCGGAGCCTGAGGCGAGGGGTAAGTGTGTGTCCAGCCAGCTTCGTGCATGTTTGTGAATGAGCGTGTGTGTGTCTACACCTGAACCTGAGCTTTATAGCTGCTACACTGTATGGGTGAAACAATGAAAAAAGCTACATCTTTGTCTGTTTTAAAGAGACAATCGGAATCTTAACATTATCTTTCACCTTTCACAGTTCACAACTTCCTTAATAATCCTCCTGTTTTCAATATTAATGATTGAATTAGCTCAATCTTGCAGGTGTTTCACTTTCACTCATGCAGTGCTCAGTCGCTGTGCTTCTCTTAACACGCTTCTGTAGTGCATTTACAACCCCATATAACTTGTCTGTCTCACAGGTTTTGTCTTCACCTTGTCTCAACATTTTCATATTAACTGTGTTCACAGCGACAGTCCCTCTTACCCACATTCCCCCTGCTTTTCACAGAAATTTGCTAGAGGCCTGAGCTGTCCTGGTAGCAGCAGGAGCCTGCAGTTTCTCCTCACTGTACTGGAAGCAGCCTGTTTTAGTTTTGGTATATATTGCCTTTGATATGACGGGGAGGAAAAGCATAAAAAAAACAATATTATAACTAGATAAGAGCCAAGTGATGGATATTGTGGGAATTTTCAGCAGTCTAAGTTTAGTAGATTGGTTTTTATCAGCACCAGCTCAGTGTACATGTCATCACCAGTTCCTGTGGTAAAGCCCCAGTGAGTGTGTTGTAACAGAGTCATTGGGAGACAGTTGCTGGGGAAGGTCACACTACGCTTTCCCATCACACCTCCCCTCCCCATCGTCATCTTCGGCTCCCCCTGACCTCAGGATTGGGCGGTTGCTCACAATGTTCCTTCCGGGCCTCACAAATATAGTTTGTGTTCATGGTTGCAGTTAGAAAGGACAACAGGTACTCGCAGTGAAAACATTAGTTTGAATTGGTGCTAACATGAAAAGGCAAGAGAACAATATGGTACAGCATGTAGTGTGAGAGTGTGTTATAGAGGAAATGATTGAAGGGAGTGCAGAAAAGAGGGAAGTATGCAGCTTTGCTGGCGCCGGACAAATAGAGCAGGAAGTGCACTTTTCTGTAAGCGGAAGTGCTGCAACAGCGTCAAGAAGAAGCATAAAAAATGTTTAGAGACAAACTGAACACATTGTTTTCAACTGTGCATGGTTTCAGAAGATTAAGTTTGACCTTACTGTTGCACTCCACAGCTTAAATCAGGGTGAGTGATGGTTTGTAGGTTTAGACTCAATCAGTACTTCTTTATATGTCTCATGGCAATGCCTATTTATGTTTATCACACATTTTAATCTTTTATTTAAACCACGTTTACAAATGATTTACTTTTTTAAAATAAATCTACCTGAAATTCAGCAGAAGGTGCATAGTGAAACACGTAAACAAGCCCTTCAGGGACACAAAGACCTCACTGCCTCATTGGCACAGGCAGATTGGCCTAATACCTCACAGCAGCTGCAGGTAGCAAGTCAGAGCCACTATGTGCTTTTATAAACGGGACTGCATCCAGGTCAGATTTGGCTTTGGAGGATATGCTCAGTTTCAGAGGAATTTATTTGGCTGTATTATAATTAAATAATAAAAAGGTAATTCCTCACCCTATGGCATTTGTGATGGTTATATGTTGTTATAGGCACAGCAGAAATGTTACATTGTTATAAATTTGACATAATTTCATAGTGAAAAGGTGCTTATTTAAGTAAACCACATGCAAACTTAATAAAAATTCATCCTCTATCACTTGTTACTTCATCCATCATTTTTTTGTGCTAAGCATCATTGCACATGTAAAAATTATTTAAATGTTTCACTTGAGAAATATACTGAACCCACTGTATTTGAATCCAATCTGTATCAGGTTGGTAATAAGAATAGCCTTGATCAAGTTATAACTCATCAAAACTTTCTTTAAAGGCTTAAAAAAGTGAGTATAAGATAAGAAACCTGCCTCAGGTGATATACTTTAGTTAAACCAACAGACAAAACAGTAACGTATAATTCTATGCCTTTGTGTTATCCTGCTGGGAAAAGCCAGCATCACATTGGAGATTAGATTAGTTGTGCCTGTGGAGGTGGCATGTTGTGTTGCTCTGCACAGTGGAAAGATGTGTAACCTGCAGGAGAGCCTTTGTGTGCTTCACCTTAGCTGTCTAATCCATCCAATGTCACTGTTTAGCTACACATGTATGTGTTTGGGAGGAGGAAAGCTCAAACTGTTTGTTTTGCAAGTCAAATTAAGGCCATATACAGTATAAGACGTTGTTTTGTGAGTTCTCATTGACAAAGCTTTATTCTCTCTAACGACCACAGCAGCAATCGCCACGCTCGCTCATTTATCACAAAGAGCTCATGAAGAGGACTCTGGGTCAACCCACATATGCTTTTGAAGCAAGGCAATATGTTGTAAGTGTGTGTGAGGGGAGACGGTATTGTAAGCAGGTGTGTGAGCGAAATAAAGAGTGAATGATATTGAACTTGTGCAGATGTGTGTGATTTGTAAAAGCCACATTACACACAGGCAGTAGCCTCTCTAATTGTGATGCACTCAGTGTGTATGAGGAGATTGTTGGTCCCGGTTAATGCGGCAAAACATCCTCACAAAGGAGGCTTGTGTCTGCGGCTGGCTCAGCATCGATCACATGGTTCTGACACATGTGGAATCGGGACGAATGATTGGAGAAAATGATGACTTCATCCCTCATCACATGAATCCGCTTGAGGTTCGCCGTGTCCCGCAGCTGTTTCTGGGCTTCCACACTGGGTATCTATAAGGGGTCAATTCACAAAGTGTCTCAAGCACCTGAGGATTTGGGAGATTTTGGGTGCGAGGATGCTATTTGTCTCACTCAGGAATCACCCATTTATGCCCAATAAATCTATTATGAGGATGTTCAATTTGAGAAGGTGTTAGTCACACTTTGGTTCAGGCTGCAATACCAAGAATTCACCCCTCCAGGGCTTTCTGTGTGCTGGTGTACCATATCACAGCAGTGCTGTCTGTCTGTAAGGGCCATGATATACTTGTATATTTATGTCTGTCCCAGTGGTTAAAAGGAGTTTTTGCTTTAGGATAAACTTAGTTAAACCTTCTTTGCTAACGGTTTTAGAGCATAGTAAATACATGGATGTTCAGAGGAGGATTAAATACTTCTGGTCTTTGATTTTACTCTGATGCTATTCTGCAAAAAGATTTCAATCTTTAGGAAAGTCTTTTTTTGGGAGTAACAAAATAGGAATTAATAAGGCACAATACGTGACCAAGCTAAATGAATATCACCTGTGTCCATGTTTGAACCCAATAAGACCAAAAAAGAAAAACATATAAAGGTGCCAATTCCATCAAACTCAGTAGAAACACAACCAAAGCTCTCACTGAAACCTGATTTGCAGGTGGTTTTGTGGATTACGTAATACAAAAAGTGCATTAAGTGCCACTGGAATATATCTAGCGAAATGTGAAAGACGGGGTTTTACACATGCAAAAATGAGAGGAGGTTCACAAGGCATTGTAGTAGCAGACCATTTCAGGTGGATGGTTTGATTAGTGGACTGAAATGAGTGGAGCTCCTCAGTGCACCAGCCTGTGAGCCTCTTACAGGATTACAAGTCTCTACCAGCCAATGGCTGCTAACCTGCTCCTAGCCTATTTGTTTTCAAAGTGTTACAATATGATCTTATAAATCTCCCTGAAAATTACATCAAGGTGTCGTTTATCTGATGTTGTGAACAATATCTGCCTTCATGTCAACATTCAGACTTTTTAACTTGATAACAAGATTTTGGCGCCACCTGCTGGCTCCACAGCGGGAAATGATGGAGAAGTAAAGGGTGCATTCACCACTGTTGCTGTCCCTTTTCCTCTACTTCTCTCATTTGTATTCATCTGCCTTCCCCTAACTTGTCTCACTCTTTGTGCTTCATGCAGAAAGTTGGCTTCTTTTTTCATCCGCGTTTTTCACTCTTTTCATTTATCCATCACATTAAAAATGTTAAACTTCACCACTTTGGAAAAGAGCTGGGGCTTTATGGCTGAAATAGATTTTCTGAAAGAGCTTTCTTTCTTTAAACACCACAGCGTAAACAGTAAATCCCAATCCTTCAGCCTCTGAGAACGTTACTCTCTTTTCCTTATTTAGTGAAGTCTGGCAAAGTGAGCCTTATTCTGAAAAGCAGGTAAATTAATTCTGTTTGAATATAAGGCTAGAAAAAGTGGCTGTAATATTCTTTTGATGCTGACTTTTGTCTGTTGTCTTTTTCTCCCTCCTGCTCCTCGCCATTTTTCTCTTCTCCCATGAAGCTTTCTCTCAAGCTGGTAAGCATGACCGTATAACTGCATGATCGTAGAGGCATGACCACAGCACGCATGTCACGTCTCCCTTCAGTAACACGTTGTTAATAACGTTACGTACACCTTTATGTATTTGTTGAGCTCCTTTTTTGTTGTTATTTTGGATTTAAGTTCATTGTTTTCCTTTATTTTTGCTGTGACACATCGATGGACCTCAGACTCACGTCTTTGTCTCATTTGTGATGTTTTGTTGTTTGTTTTTTATGTTGTGGTTGTGTTCTCGTCTTGTCTCTCCCAAACTGTGTCTGTGGTCTCTGTGGTGCAGATCACACTCAATTCCCAAGTCCGGAGTCTCATTGAGGTGATCAGATTTACTCTATGTTTTATCTGTTAGTCTTGTCTTGTAGTCCTTATTGTCTCGACAAATCGACTGTCTTTGTAACAATTACTAATCTGATCATATGTAGAAGGTTTGTTCTCACACTGCATGCCAGTTTAATTACATTGGTACAGATTCTACGGTGTTTTGGGATGCTAACAGAAGAGACCTGTGTGATGTCAAGCCATCAAACATCTGCTAGATTTTAGCATCTTTAATATGTTTTTCTAAACAATGCATATTTCAGTGATTAAAGGAGGGTTTTGGGAAATAATTAGGAAACCATATTAATACTTATTATATACAACAGAAGATACAAACAAGAAAAAAAGGCAACGATGAATCTTTACTGTTCTTGCACTGATAGAGGTTGGCTCAATCTCATTGTATGTCGTGTACAATGACAATAAATGTTTCATTCATTTATTCATACTGACATTAAAATGTCATGAATGAATGAACGAGTTATCTGCATCAAACCGTTTGATGCTAAAGTGAAGGTTAAAATTGGAAGTTGCTGTCGCTTGCTAAGCAATGCTTCACATTGTGACCTAGTCACACTATCTCTTATCCCCTACTTTCAAATTATGCTAAGCTACGCTAACAGAGATGAGTATCTTTTCAACAGTAGCGTCTACTTAGTGGCACTTGACCTTTAGGCCTCAGCGTCACATTTTAATGCTTAACAGAATATTCAGCATGCAGGTTAGTGAATAATGAGTTATATAAGCTAGCCAAATTGAAGAAATGGAAAGTTATTAAAAAGGCACACACACAGCCTTTATGATCATGTGGAGAACTTGAGTGAAAGTTTTTTCATGGACAAGAAACCAATATAATTTCCCAAAGTTGCTCTCTTTTCCCTTTAAAGCTGGAAATTAAGTTGTTTTATTTTTTTTTTGTTTATTTAAATCTTGATTTTATACAGTTCAACAACTTACGTTAATCTTTCTACAAGCTACAAATGACTGAATGTGTTCCTCTAGACTTGTCCAGTAGAATTATATTTCTGTTACAGATGTCTAGCTTGTCTACACTAATAAATGATGTTGTTACTGATAGAGGAGCATGATGTCTCTGCATGATGATTGACAGATCTTTGTTATGTTGCATGCCCGGTTAAGTGTTGCATGCTGATACAGGGAGAAAGGGTAAGGTTGCCATGGTGACCTAGCCACTGTGTTTGCCTTGGCTCATGTGCAGTACATCCTGACCTGAAGTGTGTAGCTTTAGCTTACATCTTGTGATGCTGTCTCAGAACGATCCAGCAGCAGGTCATCATCTCTTCAGTCCACAGGAGCCACAGTTTATCTGAAGCCAGTTAGTCATTTATTCATAGTCACACATGTTTTATGCTGTTTAGAATCCATTGACAGACTCTGCAAACCCCCAAAATGTTAAATAGAAAAGATATTAAATCATTGCTGCACTGAGACATCTTTTTCTTTTTATAAGACCTATTTCAATTTGAAGTTGATAGACTTGTCTTCTCGGGGTTCAGCTTCAGAAGGTGAAGCAAGGAATAAGTTTAAGATTTCAGTTCAATGATACAAACTGGAAACTGCCTTATCGGGAAGTCTCACTTTCACACAACCTCTATTTCAAGAACACACATTGCTGTCAGATAACAGGCAGACTCAGAGCTATTAGAAAGCTCACACTGACACACGATACAGGTAGTAAGAGCAAACATGATTCTTTATTACATTTCCGACACATTCAGAAGGTGTTAGTGTAGGTGGCACGACTGAATAGGTGAAAGAGCTCATGTGTTTACACAGACCAACACTTTATCCCACAGTGAGTGTGTTAGAGTCCAGCTGCAGTATCTCCTCGAGATGATTTTCATTTGCTGAAAAATAACACAAGCTGTTGTGTTTTTGGTTTACAGGTAAATGGAGATACTGCACCTAACTAGAACGGCTCCATAAATACAGCAGCATAATAATGAATGATTAGGATGACCTTTTTCTTACAAAAATTTCTGTATCCTTTGTGTTTTTCTCTTTTTTTTCTCCCTTTGTGTCCTTTTGTGCTCTCAGGGTTCTGGACCAGAGGATTTCAGCCACTTGCCACCGGAGCAGAGGAGGAAGAAGCTGCAGGGCAAGATAGATGAACTGAATAAAGATATCCAAAAAGAGATGGACCAGAGGTAACTCTGTGAACCTAAAATGGAAGCATTAAGAAGCTTTTGCCCTCCTTTGACTAAAAACATTTCATAATACACCTTAAAGACTTAAACTAACTTCAATCACCTTTCCAGAGATGCACTGACTAAGATGAAAGATGTGTACATAAAGAACCCTCAGATGGGAGACCCAGCCAGCGTGGACCCTCGGTTATCAGAAATAGGCCAGAATATTGAGAAGCTCCAGTCTGAAGTTCAGAAATTTGAGGTTGGTTCACAGCTGTTTGTTTCAAACCGAGTTTAATAAAACAGCAATTACTGAGGAGCTTAAACAGATCTTCTGTTGGGATACGTCCAAAGAGGCCTGCTCCTCTTCCATATTAGGAGATGAACAGATCATCTGGAGGGACTGGCTACACAGTCCTAACGTCCCAGTTTAATTCTATACGGGTTCTAGCCAAAAGTAAGAAGTCATGTGACTTGTAGACAAACAGACTCCCGTGAATTATGTGACGTTTCCTTGTCAGACTAAACATAATCTACAGTCAGTACACGTTTAACCCTTTATGGCCTGATGTGGCATATTTAATACATACTGTTTCTGAGACATGTTGCATCACTTTATGGCAGAAACTTCACTCATAATGTTG
>JBAMIG010000020.1:4771483-4783631 GCA_037177335.1 Kiunga ballochi
ATCTAACATCTGCTTGGAACGTGTTGGGGTCCAGGATTGCAACGAGGATGGAAAATAGCATGAAGGAAAGCAGGAAGGAGAAAGGAGGAGGCAGGGAGAAGAGATTAGTGCTCGGAATATGAATGGAAGGGGATAGAAGAGGAAGTGCAGAGCGATGGGCACTGAGACTGTAAACCCGGAGATGATTGTCTAAAAGCAGAAGATCTGGAGTAAGCCTCATCAGAGCCCTGCACACATGCCTTGAGACTGCAGCATGCATCACTAACACACACTTCAAAGAGCAGAGCACAGGCAGGCCAGGAACAGTCTAGACACACTCTTCCTATTACACCACCCAGTTCCTCTGTTCACTTTGGCTACTCTACACATCTTTTAAGTTCATCTTATTTCCCATCTAAGCATTTCTTTTTGGACTTTTAGATCTAATTAGATTTGTAGGTTCTTGATTTGTACACAGAAAAGCCTGTCTGGTAAAGTCAAACTCAACAATGTGTCACAATCTATGCTTATAAACATCCTAATAGTTAAGAACATTTTGTGCTACATGGCAGGAATTATGAATAGTTAAAGGCACAAATCATAACTATACATGGTACTTTTGTATTATTTAAACTTTGCTACTTTTCTTATAAGATACTTCAAACTGCTTAACAATATTTAGCATTATCATCTCTTGCTTAGCATGTTTACCAACTTCCATTACTCCTTTTATAAATGAATTCAGCACAAATCAAACTGTACACAAAGCCAGCACATCCATCCCTGTTAACCTTGCAGCAATCAGGATCAAAGAGAAGTTAAATATCAAAAGATGATAAAAACATTTAGTGTTGTAAAAGGGACCAACATGCACAAACCCCACTCTCCTTTCTATTAACTCCAGTTGTTACAGTTACAAGCCTTCAGGGACCAAGTATGAACGGGAAGAGACTGAAGTGTTTGTGCTGAGCAGAAGGTAAGTAGAAACCCTCACTGAACACCAAATGAAACTCCAACATGGCTTTGTCTCTGCGTCATGCCGGTTAATATTTACATCTTTAGGTCTTGTTTATGGAGCAAATGATCCAGTTTTAAACCAGCCTGTTTTATTCTGGAGATGTAATAAAGGAAAATCTTTACAGACACTTTTTGTGAATGCAGAGTTTTGTAGTGTGGTCGTGTGAGTGTGTCATCAGCCACATGAATCAACCAACACACTGGGATATCTGACGTACACTTCACCCCTTCACCTCTTTCTCCGAAGCCATCAGACATGACATGTGGCTGTCTGTACCTTTTGCACCCATCTGTGTTTTCACAAAGACACCAAAACAAGTTAAGTTCCCACCGGACAATGTCTATTTTCACCAAATGAATCCCTCTTTCAACCCCACTCTCCTCCCTTTTCCCTCCTTTTATTCCCTTTGCCTTCTTTCCACTGAAAAAAGACCCTTCTGTTATTTTTCCAATTCGCCAGCAGACATCTGGATTTCAACTGCAAACCATTACATGGTAACAGCTCCAGCTTTTATGATCTTAGCAAGAGAAGTAGCAGCCATAAAATGACATCCAGCGAGTGGCATTAATGTAACAAGCAGCTTATGAATAAGCAAATTGTGCTTTTATGTCCCTTTCATCTGGAATTGGATAAACAAAGAAGAGATAGTGATTTCTAAATATATTTCAGCAACAACTTCACAAGAAGGCACCAATGTACTCCAAGTCCTCGTTCCAGGCGATGTGTTTATCAAGACCACTTTGGCTTAAAGTGTTAAGATTTTCCATAAGAGTGCTGCCAAACCTCAGTAAGCTGTTTGTGATGAATGCATTAAATGGAAAGAGTATTAAACGGTGCTGTGCAGGAAGAATAGCAGTCAAAAGATGAAACACCATTCACACGTAAGCATTATATATATATATATATATATATATATATATACACAGTATGTATATATTTATATGTGACCAGTGAGCTGAAAGTCTAAAATTTTACACATCAGGGTATAAAAATGGGGAAAAGTTCGGAAAATTAGATGAATAAACTTCCAATGTACAACACAAATGACATTGCTTTGTTTTAGACAGGTAGCAGCAGCTTGGCACTACTGATCGAGGATCAATCTGATTAAAAGATGTAGTTTAAAACATCCAGACGTGTTTAATTTTGCATAATTATTCAGCACTGCATTCAGGATAAAGTATTCAATTTAAACCACACAACTACTTCATCCTGTAATACTCAGCACATCAGCAACACATCCCTCTGTTAATCAGAGAGGTGGAGAAGGGATTATATGGGTTTATTTAGCAGGTTACAGGACTTTTCCATCACTGGCTACAGTTAAATAATATTTTAATTCAGAATTAATATTTCTAAATGAAATAATTTGGAATTAGAGTTTAAATATTTCTTCTTCTTCGAGTTTACTCGGAAATAGTAGTTTTGAGTCGAGGTTGGTATGGGAACACGTTATTTGCCTTCTCCAATTAGTTTCTATTTGGATTATATTTTAAAGTACCAGCTTGACCAGAGGATAGACTATTTTTTCAGTAGCTGAGGAGGAGAAGAAATAGAATAGCAGAGACGGGAGGCAGAAGACGCATGTGCATTGTTGCAGTTGTACAAGAAACGAATAGAATGACCAGATTTTCTTAGAGGGAAATTCACATTTCCATGTTAGAGGAGTTATTCCGTTTAAAATAAGAATAAACCTCCCACTTACTTCAGGATTAGGTTTGAATTGTCAATTTTCATTCTGAATTACATGTGTATATGGTCATTTTTCTATCTTTCTAAAGTGAAATTAACATTATTTCAAAATTATAGAGGAATCAAAATTTTCATGTGATCATGGCCATTAAGTCGACCATGTTGCTGCTTCAGAAGAACATCTTTCATATAAGCTGTAGCCACATTTAGGTAAAGTTTACTAAGTTTATAAATTCCAGCCCAAAGTTTGTTTTTTGTTTGTTTTAACCAGTAGTGTGCGAGTGTAAGGCAGTTAAATAGATAATGTCTCTGATAAAGCCAAAGGTAAATAAACAGCAATGTAAATCCTTTTATTGCAGGCTTACAAATGTAATTAAATACATAAGTTAAGCTCTAAATGTTGCAATGACCCAGTCAATCATTCTGAGCTGATAGGTATATTGTGGCAGGAGTTAAAAGGAACAGAACAAAAAGAAATTCTTTAATTATGAATAAACTAAAGCAATGCTGTAAAGTAAACAGGTCCAATGATGTGAGAGTGAACATTATATAGAAAACAATTATCCCAATGTACAGCTGCTAGAAGACAGCTATGTGGTGTTTATTCATTTAAATTGACACCCACAATTTTTGCATTCAGACTTTTGTTAAATATGGATTGGCCCAGGGTGATATGTCATGTATTGTTCACTCTGAACATTAAATCAGGTTGTATTTGCTGTATTTAAGGATCAGTTGGTTTTATTATGTTCTAAAACAAACACTTGGAATAAAAAGTTGTACTTTCTGCTTCACATGACTTAATGCAACTGAGAAAACATACTTTATCCCATCAAATCCATTATTCTTTGTGAAAACCTGAAGTGAAACAGAGGGAGGAGATCACTAGTGAGTCTAAATCAAGTTTATATGTAGTTCAAGCCCGCGTGTCTGCAAGCACCCCCACCTGGCAGCTAATGCATCTTTTTAATGTGCTCGTTCATGCAAACAATAAATGTGTGATTTTCTTAAGCAGCAGAAACAAGTGAGAAGGATTCCACCCTCAGGTTAAATCACTCCAAGCAAATAGGTGAAATATCTTATTTGGGCTTTCCAGAGATGTCTTTAAAAACAGCAGCATAAACATGTTGCAATTTAGTATATATGTGAAAAGACAACTCTATTAAGGAGATTTAAAAAAAGCAACTTTGTACAAAAAAACGTTCCCATTGAACTGAAAAGTTCTTTATTCTTGAGTTTGAATGAGAGTAAATCCAAACCAACAGATTCGACTTAGTCAGAGATATGAGTAAATGGCACCATGACCACTTAAGGAAAAAAACGTTGACCACAGGCTGCTTGACTCAGCACACCTCCCTGCTTTCCAGACATTGCTGATGATCTTACAAAGCACCATGCAAAAAAGGCTCATTGAGCTAGAAATCTCCACTAAATAAGATATAATTTTAGTTTAAGAGTTGAAAAAATTTGAGAGAAATGGCTAAATATTCTCCAAAGTATAATCATGTGGCAAAACTCAGGCATGTGTAATAAATTTAGGTTGAGTTTTCACAGGGACTAGTGTTACTATATACGTTCAAATCATCCAATAAGTGTACCAGATCAGTATACAACTCATTTGTATGATTGGATAATGGGGAAAAACATACACAGAAAGGCTTTTGGTATGCTTTGTCATCTTTATATATTTATCACAGTCTGACATGCTTCTAATTTAAATTAATGAATAACATGATCTGTAAATGCTTTTTACCAGAGTTCAGTGTGTTGACTACTCAGAGGGACAGGGCCATGTCATTTCAAACTCTGGCGTCTGCAGCCATAAAAGCCAGGTCTTCCCAGATCTTTGGATCTTCAGGAGACTAACCAGAAAGGTGTCCCCTAAAGGACCAGACCCACAGCGAAGCAGCAATATACTCTGTATATAGGTCTGACTCTGTGGCACTCTGCAAGTCAAATCTAACATTATAAGACAAGTCTAAATTTAGCTAAAAGTACACAAATTCTTGGTAAAAATTGGATTGATGGGGGCTGTTCTCAGTGTTCCTGTCAAAAATCCAGTGACAGAGCTTCACAAAAAGTGCAGTAAGTCACCCTATTAAGACAAGTTTTAAACCCACATCTACATTTCAGCATCACAGACACAAAGTGTCACAGATGAAAACAGAATTACACAAACCTAAACAGCAAAAAGCTTGAATGATCCTTTTCAAACAAAGCACACGCTTGACCTTATGAAGGTAGTAAATGAAAAGTTTGTGAAGTTGTAATGTTTTTTCAGTTTGTATTTTTATATGAATTAAAAAAGGAACCAACAAAATACAAAATACTAAATACAAAACAAAGAAAATCTAGCTGCTCAATGAGAAGACTTTCAGCTTCTTTGCCTACTATTCCACCTTATATCTTTTTCAAGGATATGACAATACTATTATTATTATTATTATCATCATCATTATTAATAATAATATAACCAAAGCATATCATATATCATGTCATCTCACAGAAAGAAAATCAGCCATGCTCTATGTTTAAACAACCAGAATAGACTTGATAATTCATGGGACAGGGCTTAAAAAGGCAAAATAAAAACAAGTACCTTAGTGAAAAGCAGGAGGAAAAACAGCCTTCCATGAACATTTTACTATAGCTCCCCCAAAATTACACATTCATTTGTCTGGATGTTAGGAGTCACCTTCATCACAGTATTTTTCTTTAAGTTTTGTGTTTGTGAAAGCATCTGCTTTGTCATCTGGCAGACCAGCTGGGAGGAGGAACTCTATCATCAAAGCTCCAACAAACTAACAAATTAAGTTGCATTAAGCAAAAGATTTAATCCAGGTTTTGCTACCTTTGGTGATATCACTGATATTTCAAGAACACCACTTTGTTGGGCATTTTTCCCTTAAACTGGAACACTCTTTGGCTGCACCTGGCACGTCTTCTATTTCTTACACTTAACTTCCCACTTGGAGTCTGATTAGCATATCCTGCTGGCTCTTAATTGTTACAACCTGTTGTGATGTTTAATTTATGACATTAGCTCTCCAAAGAGCAGAAAAAAATAACTGAGTGGGAACAGCAGGACCAAAGTGAGCCAAGAACAGGGACTGGATGCCACATGTGAGACCAAGTTTGTGTAACAGTGGTTCCCTGCCTCAGTTGAGTGTACAGTCAGCCTTCGGGCGAGGAGCAAACTAAGGTTTTTCTCTGTTGCTGACAGAGTCAACGGGGTCATTCAATTACATAAAAAAAGGTACCGCAAAGGCAGGGCGCAAGTTGCAGGTGGCCACAAAAAACGCATGTGACATAAATTCTGTTTCTGATACAGAATGACACACAATGAGAGTGTGCTCTTTTTTTTCTTTTTTATTGGTACTGTTATTCATAAAAATGTCATTCGTGTTTGATAAAAATGCCTACCCCGTAATGACTAAAATGATAGCACTGATAAAACACAGAACGTCATTATGTTAAACATTCTGAGAGAGAAGAAAAATGTTCCCCTAAAAGCTCAGTTATGTATTGTTTGGTTAGACAGCACAAGATGTATTTGAAACAATTGACAACTTTTGGAGAAAAAATTTGAATTTGTCTTACAAAAAAAAAAAAAAAGACACTTCTAACCTGGTGTTTTAGCCGAAGCAAATAATTTTACACAATATAGAAAAGACTGGACAAATCTGAAACCAACTACTTCTTCCTTGAAGGCTGGGAAGTTTAACTTCCACTAATCTATCAATTTCCCCTTCATGGATGTCTTATTGAACGTGGGAGCTGTAGCAGAGCTCAGTGTTACCATGTCATGGTAGAAGCTGTAATGTACAAGAGTACAGAACTGAAGTTGCACATTTCTGGTTATCATTATGGCATGCAGGTACTCTGCTTTGGAGCTTGGCCCAGAGGCCACAGGGACAGGAATCCTGATTCTGGGACTTGAGTCACTGAAGTCAGCGAAGAGGCTCAAAGGCAGGCCGAAGAGGCAGAGGGGGCAGGTGGAATGCAAATAATGTGTTTTTATTATAAAAGGTGGAGAATCGACATGAGGCCTACAATGAAAATACAACTAATGCACCACATACCATGACAGGTTGTGGCTCCAAAAGTTTGGGAACCACTGGTTTAAACCATTAAATCATTTTTAATAGTTAATCCTAATATTTTTGGACTAAGTTCAATCTGTTCATGCCTTCACTGGCATGGCACATTATGCTCCTTTTCTTGTTTCACTCAAATAAATGATGAGTTTTGTTTGGATGCTTCTGTGAACAGCATTTTGTCTAATCACGGTGTTGCTTTGGTTAAAGATTTTCAAACTTCATTGCCTCCTCAGTTAGACTTTTTTACTCCCACTCTCGGGCTGATGGAGGCCAAAGTTCATCCTGGAAGCTGAAAACTTTCCCAACACCCTGATGAAACGGTTTTCTGTTGCCTGTGGTTGACATCAGACTTTATTTCAATAGCCTTTTAGACTTTTTGAAAAGTGAGAGATGATGCATTGTTAGTAAAAGTTACTAAAAGTAATGCAGAGTGATTACTTTTTAAACGAGAAGGAAGGAATTATTCAAATTTTATTAATAATTTTATGTGCTCGGGTTGGCTTTGTCATACTTTGTCTTATGAAATCTTTACCTCAAGTTGCATCCACTCCGTTTCAGACTTCTTACACCAATCATCCTTCTCATTATTGATCGAAAATCACTTTTAGTAGTAAATTTCTGCAGCATCAAACCTGAAGACGTCACATTTGGTGGCTTTCATTTTTAAAAAGTAGAGTTTTGGGTCAAAACACTAAAGTAGTTTCTCTTAAACAAACAAAACATTGCTGGTTTGACAAAACACCCCAAAGTTCAGAGTGATTATTATTGCCTGTGTTCTGTGTATGGAAGCATGTTTGCCCAAGAGAGCAACTAAGCTATTCACACTGAAGGCTGCAAAGTTAACGAAACACACTTTGAGCCAAGAGAGTTGATGCTTGAACTTTTTAGTAAGAAGAAAATGGTCCATAAAAAAAAAAACACCTGCTGATAAAGCTAAGAGTACATTCACAGATATGTGCTATTTTGGCCCAATCTACAGCTTTTTCCTTGCTTGCTTTTATACTGCCAATGAGAGTGAGATTATCATTTTTCTAAATACATTTTAACTTTTGATGGATACATAGAAATAGAAATACAAAGAGAAGATAATGTTGCACTTCCCTTTTCATTCTGTAAACGTTTTCTGCTCTGCAAGTCCTCCTCAGGCTATGGGACTGTGCCAGTGTGGGATTTACACCCAGTTGATAACTGGCAGCTGGCAGGTTTATGACAACGTGTCAAGTGTGTGTCTGTGTGTGTGTGTGAGGATATAGAAGAAGCGCATGTATGTGTTTGTGTTCATCAAGAGAGTGTAAGCTGGAATGCGTTTGCATATTCATGCTTTCATGGTCTTTTGTGATGTATTGTACTCTTGGGGGCTGCTGCTGAATGCTTTCATATGCGCAGAAACATTATGCACTCATTATGATATTTATATGAGTGAAGTTTCAACTACAGGCTGACAGAAACTGTGTATTGTGCACTCGTACCATCATGATAAAAACAAACTAAAAAAAAATGGGGTTATCCTATGTGAGTTTATTTTTTTTCTAGGCGTCTTGAAGTAGCTATCCGAAACCTTTTGTAGGAAAATACCAAATAAATAGATTTAGCCAAATTGCAACACTAACACTTGCCTTCATCACCTCTATTTAGTAAAAAAAAAGTCAACAGAAGTACAGAAAGCACTGTCTAATTATGCAGAAACATAAAGAAGAAGCTTTTAATTTAAAGACAAACTCATGGCAAAGTGCAAAGGTTTATTTATTTAAAGGCCTCTAACTCATAGGAGCTACTTTCTGAATTAAAACAAAACCAAATGTTGAAGTGATTTGATTCTATTTTACAAAGAAATAGAATTAGGAATAGTATGAGAAAGAAAATTTCAGGTTGTATCAAATTATTTTAATAGGAAATTTTCTATATTAAATGCATTGCTCAACTTTGCCTGGCATGCATTCATATCAATCACCCATAACCACTCCGCCATCATTTCAGTTTTTACATAAAGTGCTTCAAAAAGCTTATTTTATGTTGACAAATATACAGCAATTGGAAACATTAGACTCCCCCTCTTTGGGCAGGACTATCTGATTTGTTGTAAAAAGGGAGCTGAGCCGGAAGGCAAAGCTCTCAATTTACCGGTCGCTCTATGTCCTTACCCTCACCTATAGTCACAAAATTGATTGATTGATTATACTTTATTCATCCCTAAAGGGAAATTCAGTTCCAGTACAGCCGCACCAAGATTACACAAATAGACAAGCAGACATAGTAGACAGGTTACGACCTTCCTGCAGCGCAGCTGGCTTGTCCAGCGCACCCCTTGCAGATTGGGGAGAAATAAAACACATGAGGAGATTATGAGGAGAGAAAAAAGCTAAGCATCCTATTCAGCATGTGTAGGTCATGACTGAAAAAAAGGAGCTCCTGAGTGGAGGTGCCCGAAATTAGTTTCCTATGCAGGTTGGACGGTGTCTTCTGGGATAGGGTGAGAAGCTTTGCCATCCGGGAGGGGCTCAGAATAGAGTCGCTGCTCCTCCACATCGAGAGGTGGCTCAGGCATCTGGTTAGGATGCCTCCTGGACGCCTACCTGGTGGGGTCTTCTTGCTGGAGGAGGCATCAGGGGAGAGTCAGGACATCCTGGACTAATTACATCTCGCTGTCCTACTTTGGTGCAAATCCTTTTTTTTCCCCTTCAGAATCACTTTTAGCTTTGATCTTGTGTAGCGAGTCCAGTCCTTGTCAATAATACTATACAGAGTAGTGTCTATAGGGGAGAATTAGGAAGTAATTTGAGTATTCATAGATCTACACACATTAAATGGTGTAAAAGTGTGAAAATACATTCTGAGGTGTGAATAAACTGAGGGAGATAATAATTTAGATTCTATAATTTTAAGGAGATAATTTATTGCTAATGTTCCTGAACTGTTAAAATGTATTTTGTTTGCAGATGACTTGTTTGTTTATGTGGGCGAATATGTAGTGAATGGGAAAGTTTTTCTGGAAAGAACTGAAAAACACAGTATAGAAACTCAATGATCTGGGTGATTAAAGCAGTGTTTTTCAACCCTGGTCCTCAGGGAACAGCGTCCTGCGAGTTTTGGTTCCTTCCAACCTCAGCGCACCTGATTCAGGTTCATTAACCTGCTCGTTAAGTTCTCTATAACTCTACTAATGACCCATTCATTTGAGTCAGGCGTGGTAAAATAGGGTTACCTATAAAACACATAGGGTGGTGTTCCCTGAGGACCAGGGTTGAAAAACACTGGATTGAAGTACTCTGCAGTATTTAGGCAAAGCCATTCTTATTATAAAGAAGCAATTACTTTAAAATATTTCAGAATAAAAGCGTGGGATCAAAGTGTTTCTGTTAACAGTCAGTAATCAATGAAAATGTTTATAACAAAAACTAAGCAAAGCCAAAAATCTGTTTAAAATATACATTTATTGATATGACATAACAGTGAAAAGGGATCATTTGTTTTGTTTTGTGGGTGTTGCAAAAATTGGAAAGAAAGTGTAAAATATTGAGTACCTGTTAAAAATCTGTGTTAAGTTAGCGTACATCTGTTTCTACTTCTTGTTTTATTGTTTAGTTAATTACTTATGTGAGTGAGAGTGGCTGTTTATAAAATAAGTGTTTTTTTCTTTTTGCTTTGTGTTTGAGAAGTTTGTATTGATAGTTTTATTTCTTGACACAATTAAAGACTTTATAAATAAAAGAAAAATACTGATTTTATGGGTTTATTTGAAGCAGTGTGTAAAACAATGTCGAATTCACTTTTCATTGCTTGTAGCTTTTGTGTTGCCTATATAAACGCTGTACTTTTTGGAAGCAACAAGGCCTTATGTCGGCCTACATGTTGTGTAAAAGCTATGATCCTAATCTGTTTCTTTTAAATGTATGTTTGACACCAAACAGAAAATGAATATATGTTGCGTCTTCACTTCACACCTTGTATGTTGCTATTCAGAACTTCTTAATTATCAAAAGTCACAGGATTTTTCAGCTGTATACTGCAGCTATCTTTCAATATATTCTCATTCCAGTGGATATGTTTCTCTTTTTGGTTTTTGTTTTTGGGAAGGCGATTAAAGGGATTTGTTTTATTTGCAATCTGGAATTTCATCAATAGATGTCACTAAATCTGTCACACTGTTCCGTTAAAATACAAGTTTTTGCATAAACCAGAAGTTTATATATGTGTTATTAGTAAAACTCACTCTAGTAATTACTGGAGCCATTTTTTCACTGTAGAGTTTGAACTGAATTTAAATTGACCCTAAGAAGTATGAAATGTGCTTTTTAGCTTTGAAAAGTTCTTTATCAATAGTGAAATGGGCATAGACTAAGATTCTGTTGGCTTAAATCAGGATGACCTAGAATGAAATAATGTTATTAATACAGCCTGTTTATTCATTTTACTGACAGCAAATCTGTTTAATTTCAGATCTTGTGCATTTCTGATGCTGCAGTGAGGGACAAATGAGCTGGTAGCCCTGTGCCTCTGAGTTCAGTAGGATGGAAAATGGTCTGAAGAAGAGAGTGAAATAAAAACGGGTCAACATTCTTCTGAGTCTCCTGGGTCAAATTTTGGCTTTCTTGAGCAGAACTGTGCTTCTTTCCACATTCAAAATGTAGGCACGTGCTTTTATTTTCATACCAGTGTTAAGGAGTTGTGAATCCTGCATCAAAATGAAACAATTTCAGCATGAAGCCTACAGTTTATTCTTGTGAAAACCTGACTAAGAATTGATGTAGAAAACTGTTTACATGTATGTTTTTACACTGTATTATGTTGTATATGGCCTACGATGAATCGTATGGATCATCACTTGGACTTAGACTGGTAACGTTTCTGTGACGTGTCAGTCTCCACTCCTTTCCACTTATGTGACAAGCAGCCGACAACATGAGAGAGGAGCATAACAAATGAATCTCGTCAAAATACATGGGCTTGAACTGCTTTCCATAATTACAGTCGCCACTACAAACAGCCGACAGGGCGGAGCTGGGTTTGCAGGGCTGGGGAAGGAGACATACTAAGTTAATTTGTTAGATGACGGGCAAAAATCTGGCACGTTCATTCTCACAGCTTTGGGTGAAAGACTTTATTCAAGCTGTGATATGCTGTGATATACAACAGATCACAAAAGAATACAGAAATTTACAGAATGATAAATGCTCAGTGCTTAACCCCATAATGCCTGAATTAAGAGTAACTGGGCAGAGACATCTCATCTTTGAAATCTAATAACTTTATTTGACCCTTTAACTAAATCTGAAAAGACTAGGTTATTTATTTTTTCCCATATATTTACTATTTATTACCATGGAACAAGTAAAAATTATTACAGTGTAATCTCCTGCTG
>JBAMIG010000020.1:4783731-4800784 GCA_037177335.1 Kiunga ballochi
CCTCAATTCAATTATTTACGTCAAGTGGGAAACTTAATCTATTCATCTTTTCTTTGACCTCTTTGGGAAGAAAATAAAACAAGCAAAAGCTTGTTTTTTTCAAACCTTATTTTCTCTCTTTTGGTACAATGCAACTTAAGGCCAGTTTTTCATCTATAGACACATGAAAGATAAAAGGTCCAGTTGAAACCAGATATAATCATCTTATTGTAAACCAGTCTGGATTCCATGTAATCCAATTCATCATCATTCAGTTTTGTTCCAACTAAAGATGTGGGATGTTTGATATTCCCTTTTTGTTTAACCAATAAATAAAGGATTTTGTCCAATTCTTAATTTCTGACACAGAAATTAACAGTTATCTAAAGTATTTTTTGCTTTGCAGCCAATTTAATGTTTTTAAAAGACAAAAGAATTAAAATAAGTACAAAACAAATGGAAGAGTCCATTTCCAAGTTCCTTTTGCTGCAAGTCAAGAAGTGTTTTGATGATAGCTGCAGAATTTATTGCAAGTTGTGCCAAATAAACATATCTGGAAAACTATGCATGGCATCCTAAATATTTTGTCATTTTGGGTTAGATGAGGGCGGGGGGTCCAACCGGGAACCTTTATGTGTAGTTTGCATGTTCTTCCCATGTTAGCCCGGGTCCTCTCCAGGTACTTCCTCCCACAGTCCTAACACATGCACCTTGGGGATAGGCTAATTGGAAACTCTAAATTGTCCATAGGAGTGAGAGTGTATGGTTGTTTGTCTCTCTGTGTTGGCCCTGTGATGGACTGGCGACCTGCCCAGGGTGTACCCCGCCTCTCGCCTGATGACAGTGGGGATAAGCTCCACCCCGTTCAGGGAAATAGCGGTAGAGAATTGATGGATGAATGGTTAGATGAGACCTAGCTGACGAGTTAGATATATAGCATTTACATGGTGTGTAAAGTTGTCATTTTCCTGAATCATACTTTTAGCAGCTGATAGTATCTGTATGCCGATGATATTGAACATTTAGTTCCAACCGATCCAGTTAGTTTTTGTTGGGTTTGTATGAAACCAGTTCATGAAAACAGCCCAGACTGATGCTCAACCACTGAGAAGTGGTTTAAGTGACATTTTATTGTTTGAAGTGAAAGAGTTGTATATTGGTTCTGGTACCATTCTCCACACTGGTTGTTCCTGTAGATCTGACTTTGTGGCTTCTGAAAAAAACCAAAACAAAAAACAACAAAACATAGAAGAAAAGTTTAACGCCCCCTTTAGATTGTTGCTTTTCATTTTGAATGGTTGCAAAGCTCTGGATGAAGGATTTTACCTAATTTGATTTTCTTGCAAGAACATTTTTTAACATATTTGTCAAAATCTTCAATTAAGAAGTTTGCAACACCAATTCCACTATTCTGCACGAGCAAGCAGTAATATAGTCAGTTTAGGAAAATACTTTAAGGTTTAAATTCTGTTGTCCTGTAAGTAGTTAAAGCGTATCTTTAAACTAATAAATATCTGAAGAAACAGATGTATACGTTATCATTGGTAAGAAATAAATCAAACTAATAGTAATAAAACGGGGAATTTAACAGGGACCACCTAAAGACTGAGAAAAAAAAGCTGTGTGATGGTGGAATTAGTTTTCAGAGGCTAACACTTTTGAGGAGTGTAAACAGATGTTCTGCCTTTCTTGGAGGACATATGTTGGATCAACCTCAGTTTTATTCAAACAGGGAGAATGCAACCATATTCAAACTCATGGTGTTAGTTTGCCACATGGCAGAGGAACTTAATGTTCTGTTGCTCTAAAATAAAATAAAATTGTTGTATTTTCAGTGGCCTTTTTTGGATCAGAGCGAGAGTATTTACCTATAATGCTCTCTGAGCTTACCTGTTTGACACATGTTGGCACATTTAAGCAAGTTAAGGCCATACATGCATGAGGGTTTTGTTTGGTTTAATTTAGATGATCCCCTCTGACTGATTCATGGATGTTATCCATATTTTTGGCTGGCCTCTTCTTCCACGAGAGGAAATCTGTGCTTACATTTTTTCCACCAATACAACGTGGTGTAGTAGATAAGCAGCAGCTGGTTGTGTGTGCAGATAGGTGAGAGTGACTCATTCACTTTCAGAGTTTTTCCTTGATGATGGCAGACGTCATTTAGTCAAAACCCAAGTGTTTGTGGAAGCTTAAGAGTTTTCTTTCTCCCTGCAGCAGATTTCCCCTCTGTGATGAGGTCTGCCTTGATAAAATCTGGCACGGGAAGGAGTCACACATTGTGGAATGGAAAATATGGTGTCCTGCCACAGTGCATCATGCCAAACAGGCCTTGACGATGCATAACAACACCACTTGTAGCTGACAAAGAAAACACTAGATTCAAATTTTAGATATGACTCTTTAGTTACCTTGAGGAAAAACATTTTTTTTTTAATTAAAATCAGATTATATATCATGTTCTATTATAACACGAATAACACTAATGTCACAAATTGAAGAAAAACATCTGAAATGTAACTTGTAGTGACTCTTTTCTACTCTAATTTTTTATTACTGAAAAAAACAAAGAAAAAGTAGTGTCTAAATTAAAACTTACCTTTTCTCCTACAACAGCATTCATTGCTTTAAAAATGTAACGTTTGTTTAGAGCTGCGTGGACTTGTTCACGTCTAAAAGTCACAGTTTATCGTGTCATTTGGTAGTGGTAGTGCTTTTTATTTATTTATTTTCTTCCCGCTGCTTAAGAAACTGTGATTGAAGCAAAACCACACAATCAGATGCATTCTGTAATTCATCTTCATCACAACACAAGAGAGCAATGTTTTGACTTGCCTGAGCAAAATTATTGGCTGTTGCTGAAAAGACGGAGCAGATGTAAAATGCAGGTTCAAATAGGTATAATTCAACTTGTTCAAAGTTTATAAGTTTTCAAACAAACTACTGGTCCATAGAGCATGTTAGCAGGAGGAAGAAGATACACATATCTATTACAATCCAAGTAAAAAAAAGTAGGTATCTTGGGCAAGCAGTGTGTAGATCGATTCATTATTACATGTGTAGATTATGACATGAAAGATATATGAAATAAACTTTAGCCTGCCTTGCTTTCAAAGCAACTAAGATTAGTAAATTGTTGACATTGAGTTGCAGTATATTGTTATAAAACCACATTGGAGCAAAATTGGTGCAAAAGGAAAAGTCAGTAAGAGTAACTGGTCTTTCTACCTGTTTACCATACTGCAGACCCTAAATGCAGAGTGAAGACTTCACATAGAAATACTGCATTTCTGGATCATCGTCCTAAAAACAATGCATGACATTGCTTTCTAAACAATAAATTTCTTAACCAAACAAGCAACCAAGAGATTCTGACACATAAAACTGATCAAACAATACATGAAATCAGAAATAATAAATAAAACAAAACCAGTTGTCACAAACATGTCAGACACCCTTACTTACTATGTGGCTCCCAACAGTCTTCATAACTTCAGGAGCCCTTTTTTTATGTGGCAGTAACTGATTATGTCATTGTATTAATACTAGATAGCCCTGCATGACATATTTTATACATGAGCTTTGTGACATCTTTGCATCGCTTTATGGTAAAAACACAACTTTGATACTTTTCTGCCTGTCAACCTGACAGAATAGGTTTTTTTATTTATTATTTTTACTGATTGTCTAATATCTTGTTTCCACAGAAAAAAAACAGTTTGTGTGAGTAAAGCACTTCGTTTTGTATGTTTTCATTCCAAAACCACCCCACACAACCAAACTCAATCATGCCATTTGTGCTCCTTCTTCATTTGTAGCTTCATATGAGAAAAGTGTGAACACTTAGGGTGGAACTGCTGGCATCACACAATACAGCCACTTGTGTCAGGGACGGAGAAATGGCACTTCTTGCTGAATGAGTGAGAGATAAACACTCCCTGAGGAGTTGAGCTTTTTCAGCTCACATTTCATTTGAAGGATAAGTGATAAAGAAAAAAAAGGACGGTTTCACTGTTGTTAGTTGTACTAGTGTGACACCATGGTAGACATTTTGGCTAAACTCGGCCAATATCATGGTCGGACTTATTATGACCGGGCCAAACCATTGCTAACCGTACCACTGGGCATAAGAGGATTTTATGGCTGTTTTGGTCCATCACTAGCGCCACGGGTAAAGACCCCAATGCTTAAACTATACATCATTTGTAGGGCTTCAATAAAGATAATGATTAGGTTAAGTTTGGCTATAAGAGACTGTAGTTAGGTGGAAGATAACCCACATATATATATAATTGATCTTTAAGAGTACTGTGATACAGACATAAATTAAACCTAAACTTAAAGCTTGAACCATAATGTGATCCTTATTTTTGACCACTTGGCTGATAAATGTCAAAGTGTTCAGCTAAGAAATGCTATCATTCCTGATTTTAACTTCTGCCCTCGTTTTATGGAAGAAGCTTATTTGAGACAAAGACTTGAAGACTTTAAATCCATAAATGAAAGGGGTTCTTAGTGCTCTTACTCGATGACATCAGACTCTTTCCTAAATGCCACTGTTTGCTTAATTAGGATGCAAACAACCCAGTGCCAAATCAAAAAGTTATAAAAAGGTTTGTTGTACATACAGCAATACCCAACACATCTATTAAACATGCAATTACAAAATCACCAAAAAGGGAAGTACTGTCCTGAATAACTTTGTTTTTACATGATCACAATTTCATTTAAAAAAATGATGGCATTTTTTCATACCTCATTGCCAACCATTAAACAGATATTTCTACTCACCAATACTCTGTGATGACTGCATTAAAAACTTTGAGGGGGATAAATTAAACTTCAGTTACTCCCAGAGATTGAGCATTTGTGAGTCTTTGATTAGTTTATAAAGTGTTTAACAGTGTCATGTAAGGAAGGATGGTGTTTGAACATTTTAAGCAGTTTGATTGGACAGGACCCTGCAAGATCAGATTATAGGATAAACAGAAAGAAAGATGCTTGCTTATGTAGACATACCTAAAACAGGTGGTAAATGTCTCAAACTCCAGAAAATGGCTAAAATAAAATTATTTTAGTTTCTCCAAAGGTATTTAAACCAATCAGGACTTGAATTAAAGGGCTACTATAGGTGCACACCTGTTGTGATGCATCACAATCAGATCCACCTTTTAGAACAACAACAACAACAACAAACTGGGGTAAACATTTTCATCATATACCATGAATCTTTATTAAAATCTATCCAAACGCTTTTGACTTTTCCCGCTTTGACCCTGAAAAAGAGCGGACCTCCATGTGAAAGAATTCCCAGCGCAAAAGAGATGTAGGCGTGAAACTTTCCCCTCAACTTTTCCTCTCTCTCTCCCGGCCAATAACAGAGCGGGCTGTAAGACACGGTGTCCTCTGATTTGCCCGAGTCTCCAGTCCGCGCAGTGAGTGACAGCCTTGGGGGAAGACTTTTTACTTGCGTGTTGCTCCTCCGGGTTGACGGGGCTGCGCGTGACGACTGGAAGAAGGGGCAACACTTGAGCTGGGAGGCGCAGCGGTGCGGGACAGTTCAGAAGAGCAGAGAGGAGAGGAGCAGTGCGGGACAGACGGTGCTCATCCGTCAACCAGCTGGAGGATCCCACACTAACAAAACCCTTATGGCTGCTTGATAAAGAACGATACACCCCCCCCTCCCCCTTTTTTCTCTCTTTCTCTGGGACTTTTGACTTTTAGTTTTTTCTTTTTTTTTGTCCTGACCACAAGTTGTTGCAAGTCCAATCAGTTGCTCCAAGCTGAGAAGTGAATCCACTTGCCGTGGACGGCGCAGGCGGTCATGGATACGCATATAAGATGGAAAGTTAAACGGAGGATAAGGGACGCCCAAATCACTTTAGGGCTGATTCTGCTTTTTGTCACATCGCGTGCAAGTTCAGGTAAGATGCAGCGGGCGCGTGACGCGTGGAAACACTTTGAAGGGAAAAGTTTGCCTCCGTTTTGTGGAGGATCTCTGATGCACGCACCTCCTTCCTTTATGGCTGCAGTAATGCATTCAGCATGTCTGCATTCAATGTATGAAAAGGCTGCTTTTGAGTGAAAGCTTTTCTCTTTGGGGAAAGCCTGTTGATGATGTGGAGCCTTTTCTTTCTGTCATCTGCAAGTGGAGGGAGGAGTGAACTGAGGTGAAGTTGTGAGAACAACATCTGCAGACTCTGGATGATCATCATAAGCCATGTTTACTCATTTTAATAAGTTTTAAAACTAAATTATTTCTTGGGTGGGGGGATTGGGGTTCCACGTGCTGTCATGCATGACTACAAATAAAACAAACTCATTTGTAGGGAAAATAAAGTTTTAATGACTTTTTGGAGTGTTGCAAAATGTTGTGGTGCAGTTTGAGAGCTAGAAAAGTTTTTATTTTATTGCTTTTTTTTTCCAATGGATGAGAAGGATGAGCATAATTTTCTTAAGAGGGAGGGGCTGGAGCTGTCTGAAGTGGTAGGGTGGAGCCGCCTGAAGCACTCAGACATCAGGGATCACAGTTTCTAAGTACTGGGGGCTGCTGTGGCTCAGTGAAGACCATATTTCACTGACTGCATTTGGCAAAGTCTCATCATGCCTCTCAGCGGGTGTATAATTTGAAATTATGGGTGTAAAGTTAGCTATTTAATTGAAATATTACTAATAGTTTAACTCATTTATCAATCTGATGAAAGAAAATGTTATTGATCAGTGTTTCGCAACAGAGGGACCAGAGACCAGACAGAGGCTTGTTTCTGGCCTTTATGTATTATTAGCATCCTAAAATAGTCAGGCATGACTGGTGGTCTGCTGTAAGGCTAAGCCAGGGGGTTTGGAGGTGAACAGGTGGCATCTTCTGTCTGCTTGGGACACTTTGAAAGTTTCTAGGATTGTGCTGATTGTGTGATTTTGTGCAGATCTTGGATAATCAATTGGAAGCTTGTTTAACTACAGAGATTAAGTCATATTGTTAAAGGAAATACTTCAGCTTGTTCTTTTCAGCCTTCAGCTAAGATGGCTTGTTGACTGCGCCCAACTTTGGATCGATTAATTATGTTAGATTTGGGTCATTTAGTGGAGGAATTGAGTTTTAACTGAGTGTTTTCAAACATCTGAATTTATTTTGATGTTCTAGGTCTGATTTAATCATTTTTAAAAACTGTCTAGATCTAGACTAATGTAAGTGACCCTCAGGGGTACTTGGGTACTTCCTGAAACCTGACACCTGCCAAATAGGAACTAGTTGATTATTGGGTGTGAGCAACTCATCAAATGGATGCAAAATGTGTGTAAATCAATTATCTCCCTCATTAAATTTGACATTGTCTGGTTTACCTTTTGGTTGTAAAGGAAGCTTTAAAAATAAACCAGTAAATACCTTTTTATCACCAACATGGTGGAAAAACAGCAATTACATGAGTTAGGAGTTTTTAGGCTTAAAAAAAAAAAAAAAAGATCCTAAACTCGAGGTCATGACCTCATTGCCTGAGGGGTCAGCCTTGCCTTTTATAGGCCTACAGAGACCCTTTACAATGTGTGTGTGTGCGCATATATAAACAGGAATAGAACATGAATAAACAGAGATTATATATATATATATATATATATATATATATATATATATATAGCATGTTGTTATTCTATGTATTTATTAGTCTGTGTTGGAGTAGCCTAGTACATAACAGGCTAAGATATTTTCTCTTTAAAAATACATTAAAAATGAACAATGTTCATCTGACTTGGCTCTTAGATTCCTCAGTATATCTTAATTTAGATTAGATTCCAGCAATTTCTGCTCATTTAACATTATGAATTCCTATTTAGACACATTCTCAACTAATGTTTAAAAAATACTTAACTTAAATGCTCAGTTATAATTCAGAATAAGCTTTTCTTTTAAATCTCAAGCCAATCTTGCAAATTTAAGTTAAATCTAATCTTTAAACTTGAAATGGGGGACATAATGTCAGTATTGAGGAAAATATTTTGGTGGCCAGCTAACTAGCTTGTTGCTAACTTGGTGATCAACAGTGGGTTTTTGGCAGGTAGTACGAAATCAGACATAAATGTTCTTTTTGGAAACAGTAACATGTTGCTGTTGCATTTAACAAAAGCTGACAGGTTTAGTGAAACCAAAGATAAACTTTAAAGTAACCTGAAAAGTTAGGGGAGAAACACATGTTGTAATGTATTCTAGCTAAGCTAATACAATAGCACATTGTCAATGTAAGCAAATTTCTCATTAAAAACTTTAGTGTAAATATATATTAATTGTAATTCCATTAGTGTTGCAAACTTAAACAAAAATAAGTAGGAGTTAACTCACTGTTCAATTTGGCGTGATGTTGACTGGTGAGCATTTAATATTCTTGAATAATGAACCAAGCAAAATACCTCTACATGAGTGCAACATATATACACTTATTAAATGTAATTTGTATCAATTGTAGGGGTGGGGCTCTTTATAGAAACATCAATTTGACACAACGTGGTTATAAACTGATTACAGACTTTTTTTTTAACCTGTGCGACTACTTGACAACTATTTTTAGTCCAAATTTGTAACATAGGCTTTTATATTCCTTATAGAAAACGGCAAAAAAGAAAAATAGCTCATATATTGGTTAAACAGGACAACTTCTTTTTCTAACAGAACAAAACAAACAAAACATTGAGTTGCATCAAATTGTTGCGTTGTTCTGGGTTGAACGGATTCCATCAGAATCTTAGCTGGATTTCTCATCAACAGAGCCAAATATCATCCTGCATGCATATCCTTTGGTTGTGTTTATCTACAATTGCCTACATTGATCCCAAAAAACATTTCGTATTGTAGTCCAAGTCCATGTTGTTCGCATGTGGCAAATTCTCTGATTTGAGAGGTGTCAGGGTTCATTTTTGCATTCACACTGGCCCAAATGTACTTGACTTTCCGAGGAAAGGAACCTCCCATAGAAGTCAAAGTACAGCTACATGCTAGCTGTTTGTGCATGGAAGATAGTGTTCAGAATTCATGCCTAGCCTTGATGTCCTTTATGATTGCACTGTAGATCTTTGTTTTGTTTCTGTCATTTCAAATGTGACATTTAAGTTCTGTTCCTAAACATTTTATATAAGAGAATAAATGTTTAGTGTTTGTACATTGAGAATCAACCACGCCCACATCGCAATATATCTAAAGAAAAACCTTTTTGCTCCCCAATTTAAATGCAACAAATTTTTATCCATATATCCATTTATAGCTAAATTTGCATAGAGAATGATTAACAACACTGAGCTACGTTGGTAGTTCTATTCCACAGTGTTTGGGTGGTCGCATTTTCCTGGCATTAGTGAGGACACATTAAAGTTATGTGAAAAGTTGTAATAACCGAGGACTTGTTAGACATAAAGGTGAAGAATGAGAAGAGGGGTCAGAGTTGAGAGGTGAAGGTCAGGACTTTCAGCATGTCTGCCAGGTTTACAGTTTCATTGCCTGAAGAGAGGAATTTTCTATTGTCAGTCCATTTGTCCTTATTTCAGTAGATTCTCCTTTTTCTTTCACTTCCGGTGAATGTCAAAAGAGTCCATGTTTTAATGGAATGACCTGTAGAGAAGTTATTTGTATTTTTGTCTTGTTTTGTCTGAGATGCAAAATTTAAAGTGAACCTGGTTCAGAACATAGAAGTGTTCAGACAGTCCAAGCTGGAGCTAAAGGACATTTTAAATGATCTGCAGGAGAGCATTAAGAGAGTTTAGTTTGACCCCCTTCCAGTTTCTGTTGCATTTCTGCTGAGTAGCTTTTCATAAAGTCTTCTCAGTCAGTGGTTTGTTTTTGGTAATTAACCAAAAAGTCTTTTAGAGGATCTTTATTCATAGCATACAATCACATAGGACCACAACTCAATGTACAGAGTATTTTAGTCATCAGAAATACTACAACAACATTCTTTGAATACCTTGTGCAAATGAAAACAAGGATGGATTTTGGCCAAAGCCCTGTTGGTCATACATCAGAGTACTGAATGAGGCAACTGTTATGCCAAGACATTACAAAATATATTCTTTATTTAAAAATGATGCTATGAATTGATTTTTGTCTAATCCTAATGATAGTTTTAAAGGGATAAACAAAAAAGACCTTGCTGTTTGACTGAGCGGCTTCCCATCTGGATTCGATAAGTTCCATTGTGCTGTCTGCTAAGCCCTCCAAAAAGCCAGAAAAAATGTCTTCCAGATGTTTTCTTCCCATTCTTGGTGGAACAGGAACCATGAAAAAAAAATACTGCTGCATTTTTTTTCCAAGAGAAAATACACTATTCTGTACTGGTTTTTAGAAAAGCACACCTAATCATATAGAATCAGCAGGTTTTTGGAAGTATTATCACAACTTGCTGTTTCTTTCAACTACAATTGCACCCGTATATTCAGGGTCATTAAAAGGTTCTTGTTGTTTATGTGGGCCAACTTTATGACAGGGTTAAAGGTTGACTACAGCTGGCCCACAGCTGTTTTTCATCCACGGCGCCTTTTTGTATATGAACAATTCTTCTTCAAAAGGAATTTTATGGATTGATCAAACATATTTTTTGTCCGTGTGAAAGGTTTTTTATGTGCCACTTGGAAAAGTTGAGTGAGTGAATGGAGTCAGAACTAGAGAAACTACATGCCTTTCTGTGTTGTATTTGTACATTTGACTGTATGCAACAGCTGTTTGCCCTGAAGGACGCTATATAATTAAGGACACTTGAGTTATGAAATTATGTCCATTCATGCTTGTGACTCTGAGAGGTTTCAGCTGACAAAGACAAAAGTTATTGAATGTGAGACAGGCGCTTATTTGCATAAACATGACTCATTCATTCCCCTGAGTAATCGTTTTTCAGCGAGACATGCGGCCATAATCTTTTACATGGGATTTAAGCAGAGTTTTCCTTTCCTCACCTATAAGTAGCAGTTCTGAGGTCATGTCCTACCCAATCAGATAAGCGGTAATGAGAGAAAGTGGCTTCTTGTGTGTGCCTATTGCCATGGCACTAAGGAAGGAATCTGGGCTGCGGAGAGAAGCAGTGACCCCACAACTGCATGCGCCACTTCAGCCTCTAAATGCAGCCTTTGTGGAAAGGACGCTGTAAATCAACTCTAATGCCTGATAATAACATAGCAGATAAAACAAAATATGCAGGACAAGTTTTTGACCCAATGTCAGAGCTAAGGCGATCCTTTGTTCGGCACAAACAGCACATTATTCGCCATATCCTGGACAATATATCGTCTAGTCCTTTCCAGACTAATTAAGAGTCGAATGATTATTTTGAACTTCTGAATAGTGATCTGTACTCACAAAACAATGGGCTTGATTTGAAGCCAGTCGCAATTTTTTTTTTAAAAACGTGCAAATATCATTCCAACTTACAAATCAAAAGGGACAATGTGTGCTGCTCTAACAAAGGAAAATGAAGTGGAGACAGTTTTGGTTTGGGATGTCATCATGAAAACATCAGCCATATAAAAAAGTTGGATTTGTTACCCCACAATTCAGCCCTCACTGCTGCTTTTGGCTTTTTTCAAGATGCTATGTTGCAGGATGCGGTGCATGGTTAAAACAAAAAAAAAACAAACAAAAAAAAAAAGGTTGGTCAAGGCTTACAAGCTGAGTATTCACTTTAGTGGGAAATAGTGCTTTTTCCCTGTAATTGGGTATTATAATCATTGAGCAGGGAAAGCAATGCATGAGTCATCCTTTCCAACCCCATTCCCCCCTCTCCAGCCTGAGCTTAGCCACAACCTTGGTAGCAGAAATGTTTAGTATAAGCATTTTTCCCCCAATGAGGCAAAACAATGGTTTCTGGTCAGCTGAAAAACTTTACTGAAGTCATTCATATTCTAATGTATTTTATTAGCTGATGAAATTAGCAAACATTAGAATGGAAAATCAGAATTAAATAGAGAATGTTTTGCCCATTCAGCACTATGCTATCCCGCCAGAGGCTTAATTAATTTACTCTTGTTACAACAAGGGATTGAAGTATGTGCTGGAACAAGCGTGCAGAGATGTGTTAAACATGAAGCGCTCAGTGCCAACCCAAGTCATCAGTGCTGCCTCAGGAATGCAAATTTCACTCAGAAATTATCAATTGCGATTTGTGATAACTAAAATCTTTGAAATAAAGGGATGTATGATTCCTTGACTGGCCACTGGGGGCCGTATCCATAAATGATGCAACCCTGATAGAGATCCCATGTTAAAAGCAGTGAATGGCTGTGAATGAGGCCACTCATCTGCTTTGTAGTGGGTTTGTAATTCACTCGTTCACATAAACACATATAGAGCTTGTTATTATATATAGACACTATATCACTATATTACACTGCTTTTATGTCCACAACCACACTTGTAACAAACGTGTGGATACCACCAATGTTCTGGTTTGCTATGTCCCTGTATGCCCTTTCATGACAACAAGTAGTCATTTCTTTGTAACTCCCCATTTAGACAGCAAAGTCTCATTCAAATCTTTTCACATCCTGCTGCATAGTCAAGAACTCTGCCGGTTTTCAACACTTGGCATTATTTTATCATCAGGATACTGCTCTATTGCTGCATATTGCCATTTATCTTTTGTGGCATTAAGTAATGCACCGGCTGAAGAAAGTAGTCATTAAAACAGCAGAAAATATTGTCTCACAGAAAATTTAAGTCACACACACACAAATAATCTTTATATAATAAAAATGTTTGAACAAACGTCCCAAAAATACTTTTGCAGAATACTTTTGCATCATATTTGACACTGATGGGATACTTTACATTAGGCTGGTGGGTTTTAAATGTGATACTGGGCTGGAAAATAACTGGAACAGTTTTGCTAACTCCTGTCAACCTCACCCTTTTACAATAAAGCAACTTGTAACAAACCTAATGACAATTAAAACAGCTACTAGACATTGTGTGAGCTTGTGGGTTAATGAATGAGCAGTATCAGACAGGCTCAGGGTGCAGGAAGCTTCAGTTGCAACAAAGTGACTGACATATCTACACACTGGTTAGCCACTGTAATAGTTTGTTGTAGCATCTTTAGCTTTGATAAATACAGCGTTTGCTCCAACACTGTCCTGCAGTGTCACAAGTGTTATTTCCACCCAGTGTTGTATTCATTTTTCACCAAGATCTTAAATCCATAATGAGTGTGGTCATTTTGGAAAGTCTTATCCAGCACATCCCAAGGATTCTCAGTGGAGTTTGGATCTGGATTTTGTGTGGCCAGTCCATGTGTGAATATGATGTCTCACACTCCATGAATGCACTTTTTTGCATCTTAAGCGTGATGGATTCTGGCATACTCAGCTTTGAAAATTCCTTTGCCATTAGGAAAGGAAAAAAGAATCCATTGATGGAATAAACTCCTCATTCAGTTTATACAGATAGTCAGCTGAGCTCATTCTTTGGGCACATAATGTTGCTAAATCTATACTGGACCACCTGCAGTAACTCCAGATCATAGACTGCCTCCACATGCATTTACATTATAAGTAGCATGAGTGCATCACTTCATCTGCTCTCCTTTTGACCCGATGCTCTCATCACTCTGTAACAGGGTAAATCTGGACTGAGATCACATGACCTTCTTCCATTCCTCAAGAGTCTAATCTTGACATTGTCAAACAAATTGAAACCTTTTTTCTTTGGGTAACCTCACTGATTAGTGGTTTTCTTAAGGCTATTTTGTCTCCGTCCCTTAAATTCTCTTCATATTATTCACGTGCAAACCCCCTTTCACTTTAACTGCTGGTTTTCTGTTGGATATCACCAAAACGTGATTACTGAAAACAATCATTCAGGATTTCTTTCCGACCACATTTCTTCCTGGAAGACGACGGTTCCCCACTATCCTTCCAATTTTTAATAATGCTTTTTAAAGTTGCTATCCCAAATTTAGTTGTTTCTGCTATTTCCTTTTATGTTTTCTCTGCTTGATGCATGCCACTGATTTAAACAGACCAACATCTTCCCCATCATAAAATGTGTTTTTCAACATGGTTGTTTCAAGAAATGAGAAGCAATTCTTTGCTTTAGTTGGGATTAAAAAACTTTCTACCAGATGAAAGATAATTGGCAATGCAGTAATTATCCAATAGGAGGCTCAAATCAATGTTCTTAATTACATCCAGGTTGTGGCTTTTTCTTTGACCAGGTGGTGTAAAATTCAAATAATAAGTAAAGCTGAAGTTTGAACATCCTCTGAGCTGTATTATTGTAGTAGTCATTGCATGGAAAATAAAATGTTACAATGCTTTAGATTGGGTGCGGCTGAACTTGTTCCTAATGGCTTTTCAAAAATATAGAAATAATGAACCCTTTTATTTCTAATGTGGCCTATTTAAAATCTTGTACCAGTGCAGTAAGGAGCAGAAGAGAAAACTAAAATAAAGAGCTAAAAAAAGAAGCAAACTGAAATGCACAGTTTACTTCATTAATAAGCTAATTAGCATATGAGGCCATGCAGACTTAGACTTAACTTTATTGATCCCTTTGGGATGCCTCCCTCAAGGAAATTAGGTTTCCATGAGCTTAAAGCAAGTAAATATTTCTCAATACAAAAGAAATAGAATTGGTGCTGTGTTTGCAGCATTGGCAGATTGGATCTTTTCACTTGCAGAGGCTGAGTCCACTTTCGGTAAAAATTAAATGCAGATAGTGATCACAGCTTTTGCTATAATATATAAGTAATATATTTGGTAACACTGGAACCACAGAATTTTATTATTCCTCATAATGTGCCATTAGCTAAATAAAGACAGTAGTTGAGATAGTCAGAGGATTATTTAACTGTCTAATGGAAATTAATACTAAGTTACGTATAATCTAAATAATTAATTCCCAAACTATGAAATTAGTATAATATATGTTTGCTTGGAGCTCGAGTAAAGCATAACTTACAAATATCTGCATCATACTTTGAGAATCTCTATCACTATAATATTTACATTAGACTGCTTCACTACATCTTTTATATCGGTTTTCCATATTTTGTAATAAGTTACGGCCATAGTTTGTGTACAGAGTCTCTGTGATGTCAACCATAGGCTTCTGAAGAACAAAAGTAAAGCTCGTTGGACTGTCTCATTCTGGTTAACGTCATGCGCGCTACACCTCCCAGAAAATACAAACATGGAAAAAAAAAGAGCTGCGAGTGTTGGGATAAATGACGGACGTCTATCAAACCCTGAGCTGCCGGTAGCTACGAGCTAACCGAGTTAACCTAACAGGAGCTAACCGGCTAATGAATGGAGTGGTGCTAAAGCTAAGGCATGTTGTTAGCTGGCTAACAATCACAGTTGTGCTACATTCTGCTGTCTTACCGCAGATATTGGATATCTGGTAGTCAAGGAGGCCATGCCCCTAATTATACTGGATTTTAAGAATAAATAATAAAAAAAAAAAAACAGTTTAGTAAAAAAAAAAAAAAAAGAGCCTCTCCTAGTTGTCATCAGGTAAACTTAACCTATTAAATTAAAAAAAAATCTTTGAAACAAAATAGTTTCTGTTGTGAAGTGGGCCTGGG
Organism: Kiunga ballochi; assembly: GCA_037177335.1. NCBI lineage: Eukaryota > Metazoa > Chordata > Actinopteri > Atheriniformes > Pseudomugilidae > Kiunga > Kiunga ballochi. The sequence continues at coordinate 4,799,265 of JBAMIG010000020.1, forward strand.
AGTCCCTGCTTGGTGAAAGAGAGACAAACTGCAATTTTTGGCACTTGGTTGTTGCGCTTCTGAAATAAACATTGCATTAAGCACACTGTCATAACTATTTCAAAACAACTCATTTATTGCAAGGTTTATTAGAAAGGCTGGACAGCACTACTATTGTTATTTAAGTGACCAGTCATCATTTTTCTTTGAAAAGCTGGATAATTTACTACGACTCCTATTTTATAAAAAAAAAAAATGCATTTGGGACAAAAAGTTGGTAGCTGATTTTGATTTATTGTGCATAATTCAGGCAAAGTTTATTCGTTCAGCCACAGGGTTGATGTTGCACAAGTACGACACTGGTTAAAGTGTCAGCTGGAGATGAATTGATCACATGGGTGTTACTGCATCTTGTTATTTGGCACTTCATAACAAGGCAAAATTCTCTTTTCTTTCCCTGGGCTTCAGCTTTAGTTTCTGCACACTGATAATAAATATTCCTGTTTCTATTCTGACTTTGTCACACCTCACTGCTTTAATTTCTTTTCATTTTCTTTGACAAAACTGCAAGTGGGTCTCAAAATAATTCTGTTTATGTTGCATCACATCCACATAATTATTTGTCACATGCTGTGGATATCACTCGCTCTTTTCTACTGTCAGTAAGGCAGGTGTAGCTGCACTTCTTTTTCTAGGTTTACTGTAATTTATGGGTCATTGGGTTCACTAATGATGATGTAACTCTTCCTTTCTGGGAAAACATTTCATATTAGGATTGATTCCCATCATAACAGGCACAGCATGAAGATATTATAAGCCATTCTTGTGTTAGTGCTGAAAAGTCCTCAACAAAGGGAAAAGTCTAATTGCTCTTTGGAGTTTGGTACATATGTTATTTTTTTAATGTTTTGTGCTAATGTATTGGTGCTGCAATAGCGGTTATGCATAAATGAAATTTAGGACTACTGGTTTGCAATATCAGTGCAGCAACGCCTTCTCTTATTATAAATGTCTCCGCAGTCATCCATTAAAACCATAATTGCTGAAGAGAATGGCCTTTATGCTGAATGCTTTCAAAAAAGCAAAATTTGCATGAAAATGATGAGGAAGAGGATGCTGACGGCTATAATGATGGAATTAGAGCCGCTGATCAAAAGCTAGAGATAACAGTGATCACATATGTGCCTCAAAATGACGATTCCTGTATTTTGTTGCTGTAAAATGAGCATTCAGAGGTGCACCGTGGAATCTTGACTCAGTTTTTCCATCTCAGTCTGTGGTGGGCGGCAGACAGTGATTTATCTCCGCTGCTGTGAGCTGCAGCATGGAGACAGTGAAGTAAACCATCTGGTATTCCCACTGTAAAAGCAATAAGAGGCCATTTAAAGCTGCAAGCATTAGAGAACACAGGAGACATTTGGTAAAAAAAAAAAAAAACTCTGTTCCTTGGATCACTTTTAAGGTGTGTGTGTGTGTGTGTGTGTGTGTGTTTAAATCCCTTGTTTGTAGGTATAGCTATAGCTTGAAGTATGCTGAACTGC
>JBAMIG010000020.1:4800908-4828387 GCA_037177335.1 Kiunga ballochi
GTGTGTGTGTGTGTGTGTGTGTGTGTTTAAATCCCTTGTTTGTAGGTATAGCTATAGCTTGAAGTATGCTGAACTGCAGATTTTGTTCTGGTTTTAAGGAGTGTGTGCATGTGTTTCACATTTACTGGGTGCCATGTCTTTGTATTTTGTCTCTGTAAACTGAGGACGAAAATAGTTCTGCATTATTAGCTTGAATTTATGAAAGCAAAAAAAGTCTCACTTGTACAAGTTTCTCCTCTGTCCCTTCCACCCTGCTGCTGATTCCACATGCAGCTTTCAGTCCAGGTCACTAGGTCACTTGAACAGTCTGGATTTAAGCTGGTTGTTAAAATGACAGAGATAGGCTATTTAAATCTGAGGCTTACTTTTGCTCATGCCAGTGTAAATCCAAGCCTCCTCTCACTTTTGGTAAATCTGAGCTAAAATAATATGTTATGATGATGTCGTCAAGATACTTTAAGTTTCTTTGCATTCTTAATACATGTTTAGTGATAATATAGCAGCTGGAAACAGCTGATTACTGTATTTTCTCTGTGAAACCTAAGTACTTGTAGCCTATAATAGATTTGCAAAAATTTACACAAAGTAGCTAAAAACTACTAATCAGCTTTGATTGGAAATGGCAACACATGTATCTGCATGTGTTAAATCAAACATAGAGGGTGTCTCTTCACACTAAATCAGATTGCTTTCTCAATCATTTCTGATTTTATATAGGTAAAGCAATATCTACTTGATTTCAGCTTATGGCAAATATGATAAGGATTTTATTAATTCTTGAAGCCATTGAAGAGTTTGTTTTTGGGAATATGTGTCTTGACAAGAGCAATAGGTTCTGTAATGTGTGATGCTTGGATCTCTCTCTGTACCATATCATTGTTTTATGAACCTACAGCTGAAGGAGACCCAGTAAAGTTTTCTCCCTTTTCAGAAAGGTTGTGTTAATTTTTTAGAGAGACTGTAGAAGTGATACAAGATGGTTATTGTTACAAGCAAATGTTAAATAACCCACTCTCATTTTTCAGGGTGCAACAAAGAAGCTAGATGGAAGTTTTTGCAATAATTTATTTCTTTTTCATTTATTCATTCAATCATATTTCATTCAAATTTTTTTTTGTAGAAGTGAAATTAACACATTTTACTGGTGTATCAGCAGCTCTGGCAGATAAATGTCGCCTGTTTAATGTAAAAGCCTGATCCTGTATTGTCTGGAAGTCGGCTTTTGGGTTTTTGTGTTTAGATATGTGCGTGTGCTTACCATTTTTCCTACTTGTGTTAGAATCTTTTAGGCATTTCCATTAGTTTACTCATGGGTTGCATGTATGCAGTTATGTGTGTCCATGTGGTGCTGTGCTCAGTTTAGCATAAGCATAATGTCAGCAGTATGCTTTCCCATGTCTCGTCAGGTGAAACATGAAACAGCAACTTAACCTTATAGCTAATGGAAATGTGTTTTAGGACTCTTTCCCCTGTCTAGTGATTTAGTTTTTTGCCGGACTCACTTTAAATGAAACATTTATTGCTGTTGTGCAGAGTTGAGCTGCCTCAGCTGAAGCCCATCTTTGAAAGCTTGCATAAAGCCAACTCATTAATACCAAATTAATGAGGTGAAATGGGTCTTAAAATGCAGGTATGCCCTCTTAAACAGTGTGGCTATTATTGTGAGTTGTAGGGTTTTTACTCTTATTTCAGTAAAACGCACAAACTAACAACCTCAGCAGCATGAAAGGATAAAAAAAACTTCTGATATTTATTAATTTTTGAGACACTTAAGTCAAATTTATTCTTTTGACTGGACAACAGGTATGAACCCATAGGAATCCAAGTGTGCTTCCAGCTGTCTAGCAATATTGTCAGATTGATCAGTTTCATGTCTTTTATTTTGTTAGAAATCAGTTGGTATTATTTCTTAGTATTTATTTGTGATGTTACGGCTTATAAATGTGTTTTTTTTTAAAAAAAGGCAACACTTTTTACATTCAGAGTTATAAGATCCCAGGAATTGTGTTTCCATTAATCCAGATTGAACCTGTAGCCTATAAATACCCACAATGGCTTCAGAGATACTTAAAACGGCACTAAATATTGATCAAAGCGTTTTCCATTTTTATTTAAACTGAATATTAGTATATATTCGGCTATATTGTGTCAACTATGTTCCAAGCTTAACAGTACAGAGTTACACGCTAAAACTTGCTGTCAGCTTAATAACACTGGCTAACTCATGCTATGCAGAGTGAGGTATAAGTGCGAGAGAGGATTTTATCTGCTATGAATTTCATTTTTAATACATAAAGATAACATCTTACATATGCTTTTAAAAGTTACAAAGTCTTCCTTAAAGTCATTAAAGCAAGAACCATAATTGTAACCTGCTGCACTCACAGTGAGACCCCAGATTCACAACCGTTAGTCTAAAGTTTTATAACAAAATCCGGTGAGATTAAATAAAATAAAAGACTCTTACACCCTTCCTGTCTGTGATGCGCTCTAGGAGGGGGAAGTCTCATTGGGCATTCCTGTTTTCAGCTGTGCTGGTTTCCAGAAGAGGCAGGGTCCTCTTTATGTTTGCTAATTACTCCTTGTCCTCAGCACCAGGTCAAGCATGTGCCTGGAGAGTTAGGCCTCACTTCGGTAAGGGCTGGGTGAGGATAGGGGGCAGTGAAACACGGAAGAATGTTAATCTCCCCCCCATAAAAAGGTCCTAATTCACTGGTCCAGCACCCCTCCTCCTGTCAAATGAAATGGTGCCATCTATAGAGTTATTGCAGAGACGGCGTATAAGAACGTGTGCATTTGTGAAAGTAGACATTGGATGGATACTTGGGAGAACGGGATCCACCACAGTGTGGGCACTGAGCCAAAAGGGGGATTATGAATCTGGCTCTCTTGCTCGTACTCACACAGAGAGGCAAAAGGTAGAACAAAACAGCTGAGGAGAGGCTGATACTTATAAAAGCTCTTCATGCTGCCGTTCTGCAACAGTAAGCTGTAATATAATCACCCCACCCTTTAAATGAACTGACCCTTAAACAATACTTTTATGAATTCATTATTCTTTACGATGCTGTAGGATCAACCTCCATGTTTGATTTATAATCCTATAAAGAGCAAAGTTACACACTCATGTTTAAGTATGTTAAAGTGAAATTAAAGATGTTTTACACATTTATTAACTCATCTTCTGCTGCACAGTGTTCAGTAAGTCCCATCTATTGGCGTGACAGTGAATATACTTTATAATAATGAGCTTATCAAATGAAACAAGGATGCTATCTTTAAGATGCAAGCTGGCAAGTTGGATTTAGCAGTTTTTCTGATCTAATGCAACATGAATAAATCCTGGGTAAGTGTTAATGAGGCTAACTGCATCCACACTTCCAATAATAAAAACTGTGGGATTTCTTGCTCTCTTTTGCAACTCTTGTGATTGCATTTTCTTCTTTGCATCTCTGTGGCTAAGTCAAATATCACATACTTCTGGAACAGTTTTCATGTGTGTTGATGAAAACAAGGCATGAATAACATGAGAAGCACTGGAGTAAAAAAAAAAAAAAGCTCCTTTTATTTAAACATGAAGAAGTTGCCCTGGAGTCCTGAAGCTTAAAGGCTGCCCTGTATTTACTTTTCTCCTTATTTGTGTCATATTTCCTCGCATGAAAGTAGTTAAAACAGCTCAAGAGGGACGGCAGACTGGCCGAACGGGAATGTACACAAGACCGTGTCATATAAACAGTTTCTGTGTATTTGCGGTGAACTCTCCTCTTGGATGTGAGGAACTGTGGCCAGCAGGGAAAGTATTTTAAGCATCCAGTGGCAGAGGTGTTGGTCTCTCAAGGGACCTGCCATGCTAAGTGTTTAAACATCTCAGCTCAACAAGGTGGGATTGAGACCCATACCTGCGGCTTAGGATGTGGTCAGGACAGACTCCGTTGGCAGGTCGACTGCCGGTGTGTCCATGAATGCAGATGTGTGAACATTTGTAAATGAGGCACAGATAATGTTTGCATTTGCATATTTCCTAAGTGCCCATGTTTTAAAGCAGTGTTTTTTTTTTTTTTTAGCATCACCTGCTCTCTATGGGGCATCCAATGCTGGGTGAACGTTGGGGTTTCCTGTGGTGATTAAAAGAAAATGCAGAGGAAATAAAAAGATGGGGGAGTGTACTGCTTTTACATAATGGTCACCTGATAAGGAATAAAACGAATCCTGACGACAGTTGCTTCCTTTTTGTTAACGCTACCGATCTTTCCAAGAATTGAATTGTGTCCGGGTAGATTAGCAATAGCAACACACACTCAGCAGGGGTCATGACACAGTTAATATTGGCTGGTTTCTCTTTAAAAGCCTCCCCCTTTTTCCCTCCCTCAGCTGTAGTACTGAGCTGAGTGTTATTATGTTTCTGTTATTGCTGCTGTGATAAAGAAATTGTTATGATGCATTGTGAGCCCAAAGATATTTTATTGAATCATTTAGCAATATGTGTGTGTTGTGGTTATCTGGAAAATAATGAAATGACTGATGAGTGGTGATAGTTTGCCAGCAGCTCCAGCTTTATTTCATGAAAACAAACCTTACAAACAAAATGGTGGAATGTGAGAATCTGTGGTGCTAGCTAGAAGTACTGTAAAGTCATGTTGACATGGATTGTAGTAAAAGACCTTGCATCCATATAAGGGCATGGAGATAGTGCTTTATGAAGATGGGGGGGAATGGCAGCACCTGAATGTCTTCAGACTGTAACATCATTGTTAAACTCTTTTATTTAGAGTCACTGTGTTCACTGGAAAATTGGTTATTTCTATGCCTTATATTGATGACATTAGTGCAACTGTTAGTAATCGATTGATATATTCCCAAAGGAATAATGTGCTTCTGAATATTGGCATGTTTGAAGGAATTAGTGTTGTGTCAAAACAGACTTTTTGTAGCTTTTTATATCTGAGGTTGTCTAAGATAACATTTGTTTCTAGATAACACTGGTTCCTTATATTTTTAAATGAAAACATGTCTTTTTGTTTCAGTTTTTGTCATTTTGCTGTCAGTAATAGTGGCTAGGAGGAGTTGTGTGTTTGTAAAAGAATCATTCACAGTTGTTCATGTGGGATTTCTAATTCTGATTGCTGACATGACTGAAGAAGTGTATTAGATGTGCTTAAATTATGATCTTTGTTAGCCAAATCTTGATGCAGCAGCTGCTTTTGGAGAGTAGGGGTGCTTGTTTACTGCACAATTTTCCAAAGAATTAAAAATGTATTGTAGCAAAGTGCAGTAAAAAGGAGCTAAACTTTGCTTAGTACTACCATGAGTAGCATTGTTACCATCTGACTCAATAACTATACCTATCAATAAATAATCATAAGAATAAGACATTTCAAGGTTCAGATGTAACACTGAATTATGCTTGACTGCTGGGAATGAGGTACTCATCTGTTTGTTTCATAAAGATCCAGACAAACTGTGGAAGTCAGTTAATTACAGATACATTGGAACATTTGTAACAGGAGTAGTTTCCCATCAGATAACAGCCCGACACTGTTTTATTGTTTTGCTGCAGAGCTCTGAGATCCCGTCTCATTAAACAAAGCTTTGTCATCATGGTGAATGGCAGACATTTTCCTACTGGTGGGCTATATTCTGTCTGTGTCTTCATTGTGAGGTGATGACAGATGAAGCTGTCGTTTTGTCGAGACCCTTTTCCCACTTAAAAGCTCTGTCATCTTGTGGGACTGACAGGGCTGTGAGTGTATGCTGGAATGCTGAACTCAGGGAATCATCAAGCATATGATCGTGGCTCTTGGGTTGGTATATTTCTTCATGAATCTATGTTCTCTTCTGGGTTTCATTTATTGGGTGAGAAGACGTTTAATAGTCAGGGACTTCCAGCTTTCCTTTGTTGAGACCTGCTCTCTTTGTTATTGTAGGAAATATGTAATCAGACTTGAAGAGCTGAGGAAGAAATGTATTTTTTTTTTCTGCACAGCTGTCCAGAAACACGTCCAGTATTCTTAAATGGAAACCTCTGTTAAAGAAGGGTAGGATTTTTTTTTAATTGAGCTCTGCTACATGTGAGTCATGCATAATGATTTCCACCTGGAAGTTGTTGCAGACGGGGCAATGGAGACGCAACATTTCAATGTGGCCCTTCTTCTTTTCCCCTTTTGACAAGTTTTACTCATTAATGGATGTGACTACAAAATGGTAACTTATTGGAACAGTGTGTGGTCTTTATACACTGACACACGAGTTGCTTCACCTGTGCAGGGGTGGGATTTTTCTTCTTGTCAAAAGGGAGCCACATCTGATGCCTAATATTTACATATGTGTCATATAGGAATCTGTAGGGAAAAAACCACCGTATGGACCATCCTTGATTAACAAATGCCCGCTTTCTGTTTAGATGTGTACATGAGCAAAGCTTTGTGTCGTCATGTAGCTTGTTATGTGTGCATCTGGCTGCAGAAACAGCTGTTTGTCCTGGGTGGTTTTGGCGTGTGCTGGTGCGGTCCAGGGTCAAACTCAATGTCACATTGTTGTGACCCAGTGTGCTTCTGCGGTGGTCTGGTTACAGCCAAGGCGGCTGGCTTGAGAGTGTGCTAATTGCACGGTTGTGGTCAAAAAGAGGCAGCGTTGGACTCAACATTGCAGCGAAGTGGATGGAGGGCTCGGTTTTTGTGCAGCTGTAACCCATGATCATGGTGATCTATAAATGGGCACTTCTCTCTTTAGCGCCTAAATGGACGACATAAATCTTATTTGAACCTCAGCTATGTGTCCTGCTGAGTAACTAGTCGTTCTGAGTCAGCAGAAAACAGAAAATCACCATAATTCAGCGATTTAGTGAAGAAATAAGCGACTTAAATGAGTTCCTTCAATTGGTAACAAGCAAATTAGTTTAATTTATTTGTGTCAAAGAAAACCACACTTTGTCATGTTGATTGAATCAATAAAAGTAGATCCTAAAACAGATTGCAGCTCAAGTTAGCTGAAAGTCTTCACATGGCTTATACATTTTCTGGTTTTGAGGATGGAAGTGCTTTTTTATTTAGATAAAAGTACATTGGCTTGTTGCAAGTTTGTTATTCTGTTGATTGTTTTTCCTTTTTACTCTGATTTGCCATTTCAACCAGTTTCTGAACTGAATCTAACATCCGTTTCTCTTTGTCTTTTCCTCTCTGCAGCGGAACCGGCTGATCTCTTGAAGATTTTAGATTTTCACAGTTTACCTGAGGGTGTTACAAAAACAACGGGTTTCTGCTCACATAGGAGGTCAACACAAGGACCCGATGTGGCTTACCGAGTATCCAAAGATGCCCAGCTCAGTGCCCCCACCAAACAGCTGTACCCAGGTGAGTATCTGACTCAAAACCATATGTAATGCTGGCTTTGTTTGATAAGTTATATGTGACTGTAGAGTCATTTATACTGACCGTTTGTCTCCTTTACAATCTATAAATACGCTGGCTTCTAATTTATGTCAACTTTAGGAAGAGTTTAGAGATGTTTAGACAGGAAGAGTCTGCTATTATTCGCCATTCTTCTGTCATTATTTACTGTTTTTTTCTGTCGTTTCTTTAAAATAAGAGTCAGAGATGTTTGTTGCCGAGCAGGTTTTAATGCACAGCCTCATTTGGAAAGTTAAAGATAATTCATACTCCTTGAAAAGACAGCAGCTGCAAGATATCCTGCCTGTATTATTTGATGCTGTAGGAGGAGCTTGAAGATGGAAAAGTGGTGAAAATAGGGATGGTGGAGGGGAGGGAAGTCTGGGGTTCCACTTTTGCCTTGTTTTATTGTGCTGACGTGGCTCTGAGCTGCTGTGGTGCACTGCAATAATACTTTACTTTCTCTCTCTCTCGCTTGCTCTTCTTCTGTACTTTTGCCCTCAGGCTTCATCATTTTTGTCTCTATCTTTTCTCCACAAGTGCTTCTCCCTTGCAATGCTGTGTTCCTTTATGTTTGATCTTATGTCTGTCTGGTGAAACATGCTAAACTCTCTTCTCTGTACTATAATGCACGTGTAAAGCTGTATGATTCAGACATAGAAAAGCAGAGAGAAATAAAAACCCTTCCAGAAAACTGAAGGGTTAGTAAACTCAAAGCTTGGATTGGATGACATCCTTATCCATAGTCTCAGATGCTGATGTGGCCTTAGTCGATCTTTGATCCATCTTCCCTTGGGCTTAAACTAGAGCTAAAAGGCTACTGTGGCTTCCATGCCCTTACACGCTCTACAATCAAATAAATACTGCTCACTTTGATGCTGTATGACAGCACAGCCCAGTATCGGTCTTTGTTTAGACACACATTCTATAATTACACACGCAAGATCTTCCAAAATAACAGTCTACATAAAACAAACCAACTGGGGGGGTTTGTAACAGGCACCACATGGTCTTAAGGTGCAAGCAGACTAACTAGCTGTCTGTGGCTTGAAGGCTTCAAATCCACTTGTAGTTTGTGTGATGTGGCCCCGCTCTCGCCTGGATTTTGCAAGAAAGTACAGTTAATATATTCCAGCAGGCAGCTAAACGTGTGAGATCATTTTACCCATCCTTTTTCTTCCCCCTTTAACTAAGTTTGCTGCTGAGCAATGAAGTTTGCCTAAATTACCAACATGCCATTCTGACTCTGAAAGGTGAGACATAAAGTCACATGCAGTATAATGTAAAAAAGAAATCTAACGCATCCAAACACACTCCTTTTCTTATGACTATAATGTTGGTAATAAAAAGCACAGCAGCTCTGATTGGGAACACACTAGCCTGTGACCCCATAACCACAGACAGCCTGTGATGATGAGTTGGAAAAGAGCGAGTGCAGACATGCAATCATTAGTCAAACATGCGGCAGAGATAATTCGTTTGTAACTGCAGCGGCTCTGAAAACAGAGGGGACGTTTCCCACCTGAATCTGAAGAAGAAGAGAAGAAAAAGGGAAATTGTGATGTTTTTTATTCATCTTCTCATGTTCCTGTTGTCCTGTTCTGGAAATTTCCATCCATATAAATGTAAAGCAGAAAGGGCAAAAGACAACACTCTGCAAAGAAAGAGCAAAGCAACGGCTCTTGTATTTTTCCCAGAAAAGGCTGTAGATCACTACTATTGTAGACTGGTGCATTTAGTGGGACTGCTGCCCATGTCCTAAAACAAAAACAGGAAATGTATCAATTAGTTCACTTATTTATTGATAAGTTACAGTATCCCTCTTTGAAGCTGAAGTATAGTTCTCGTCCTGTGTTATATGTGAAAAAATTATTAAATAACTTAGTTAATAGTGGTGGAAATAATAAGCTTTATGGTCATGTAATACTAAAGAAAAGACCTTTCAGAGTAAAACATATTGCTATGAAAAAGTATCAGTAACACTGCTGCTTAGCTACTCTGTGTATCTCTGTGAGATAATTTAAAAAAGGAGTTTTGACATCTAATTTTGTGAGTGATGAAAAATGCATCAGTGATAAATAATTTATATTAGCTCTTTTTAATATGAAGTGTCAGCAGGTTCAGTGTTAACTGGGATATGAGAAGAAGGTTGGTTACAAGCTGCTGCATGTCTAGTTCCTTGTATTCAATTTAATTTCTTTGCACTTTACATCTGACTGCAGAACTTAAAAAAAGAGAGGAAAATAAAGCCGATCTTTAGCTGCGAAATAGCAGCAGGTGTTTTCAGCTATTTTTTGTTTTATCATTCCTTCAAAGTAACTTGCACTTTTAGATCCACAGCAAAATACAGAACGACTGGAATACATATTATCTCATACATAGTAATGACTGAAAAACCAATTATAGGACTTTCTACCTTATTTAACTGCTTGTTTGCACACTGATAGAAAACAGAGAGGGTCAGTGGAGGTGTTGGCACTACTCCTGCATTTGCTTGACTTTTGAATGTTCTTTGTTGCATAAATAAGTGAAAAGGATTAAAAGGTTTCTGTGAGCTGCGAGCAGAAAAACAGAAACATATTCCTCAGCTTTGTTTAGCTTTTAAGTGAACTCCTTCATTTTAGTGCTGCTACCTATACCACACATTAAGAGAGGCACTTGAGGTATTTTATTAAAATATGCAGCTTTGTTTAGTTGTTCCATCTGGAATAAGATACTGAATTGTACCAGATTTGCTGCTTCAGATGTTTGGAGTTGTAGTTAAGTTTCTGCCTTTCTTAGGCTTTGTCCAGCTTGAAGTTAGTAGTGCACACACTCGGCACCACAGCCTTCTCATTCCTATTGTGTCAACACACAAAATAAACTCTGTTACTGAATAAAGAAGAAAGCATCTCTCCTCTGGTGGCCTGGAGCAGCTTTAAAGACACATTCCAGAGATGTTCTCTCCTCATTTTTATGGAGCTTCTTTCAGGTCTTTGGTTCAACTTATAAACATAAAATATAAACTATAAATAGGAGATTTTTTTCTAATGTGCACAATTTACTAGTTTTTCTTTTTCAACATAATTTTTTTTCCATTAATAGATTAGTTTTTCCAGTTTTTCCTGACACTTGGTTTTCTTTGTGCACTAGTTTCTCTTTTACCCCATCGCTGACCCTTCACCTCTGACTGGGCTTGCATTTAAAAGGATGCAGCAATAAAGTTCTTTCAGTGTTGCATTTTCTACTTTCCCTTTTAGCCTCCCCAATTTTGACTTACTTATATTCAGCCTACAATAGACTTTAAAACTAGTCCCTTTTTTTAACCAGATTTCTTGATTTTTTGAAGCCTTGTCTTTCTTGTCCTCCTCGTTTTGATGTCCTTTCTCTCCTGCAGAGGTGAAGCATCTGTCAATTAAAGCAATGTTTCTCATATGATGCCAAGCAGAATTCCTGAGGAAGCACACTGCCAAGGCATGTGCTCCCCGCATGATGCGATTTAATGTCTTGCATTAATGAAGGAATGATAGAAAATAGCAGGAAGGAAGGCAAAAAAGACCTCCAGATGGTGACAGGGGCAGAGATGATGAGAGAATAAAGCGAAAGAGTGCAAAGTTTGTTACTATCGCTCTGCTTTCTTTTTAATTTCACATTCCTACCAAGTCGTCTTTTTCTCCCCAGCACATTATTGGAATGGAAAAACCAAGCAGAAGTTCCCACAATTTAGCATTTTCCAGCCTGTTATTTTTGATAAATGAAGGAGAAAGGGACTTTGATGGTCCTACAATGCCACTTCAGCCTCAAAGCCTCCTTCACTTGTCTGGAAATCTGTTCTCTGCAGATGCTAATGAGCTTGCTACTGGATTTTGACTGGTTCTTCTGCTTTTAATAAGTATAACCCAGACAAGAGGTTTCTCATAACAATTGTTGCTTTAATATACTTCAATTATCTAAAATTTCCCCAAACCAAAAGATCCTAAAGCTAAAGCGCAGTTTGAACCCACATAAATAGGGAGAGTTTCCCCTGGGAAAGTTGGAAAACCGGCTGGCTTTTTGGGTTCCACACTAAGGGAATTTATCTGGCAGATCATCCACTTTGACAGAGAGGAGGAAATAGTTGAAGCTGCTTCGTGGAACCGTGCAGATAAAGGTTAACACATCTTTCTCATAGCTTTTATGTGCTCACATACCAGTATATTGTTGGTATTTCCATTTCCAAATAAATGTGTCTCTAATTATTTCTCCTGTAAAAATTCTTGCTCCTCTCCAAGCCGTCACTGGAGAGCCTGAGTGTCTGTGCGATGCATCAGCTGTGGGAGATGGAAAGAAATGGAGAGGAGTAGTTTGACGGATAGTTTGACAAAGTCTCCCAGGATCCCATGTTTTTGTCATTAATGCTTCTCATCCTGTGCTGCGCTGGAAACAATCCACTTTGTACTTCTAACTCGCAGCTCTTTTTCCTCTGACTGGCCTGTAGCCTGGGAGCAGCCCCTTTCAGATTAATCCTATCCTGTTACATTTGTACACTCCACTCTTTGCTGTTATTTCCTTTTTGAGCTCAGAGCCCGTCGTACCAATTCCTCGAATTCACCAGATCCTTGTCTGTTTAAATAACAGTGAAAACATTATCCTCCTCTTGACACTAAGGATCACAGTCTTGTCTCCTGAAATGATAATATAATTACATTCAGAGCACAAACTGATGTTGCATTCCTCTTATGATGATGAATGGTTACTGCTGCTCTTATCTTCACATCCTCTGTTTCTGTTTAACCCACCATATGTCCTAACAGGTGATGTCTTCCCGGAGGATTTTTCAATCTTGGCCACAGTGAAGCCTAAGAAGGGCAGCCAGTCCTTCCTATTGTCTGTGTACAATGAACAGGGCATTCAGCAGCTTGGTCTAGAAGCAGGCCGCTCTCCTGTGTTCCTGTATGAAGACCACACTGGCAAACCAGACCCTGAGGACTACCCCCTCTTCAGAGGGGTCAACCTTGCTGATGGAAAGTAGGTGCTCTCACCATCAGTCTGTCATCTTCATTGTACAATGCAGCAAATATATAGCAAGTATCAGGCTCAGCTTAATGCATGTTTATGCATCCTTCTCTGTAATCAGACTCCGGTGGATCTATCTGCTATCCTTTGATAGCGGTTTATTTTCACTGAAGTGGTTTATTGTCCTCTTTTGCAAAATACCACTTTCTCAGTTAATGTTTGATAAAGCTGCACTTTAAATCCCTAACATTGTGACATCAGCCTGCTGTTAGTGTAGATTTATCTTCATGTCACCAGAAGCTCAAATTTAAGACACACTTTAGATGACAAGAACGGGATGTATTTGAATTTGGTTAGACAAACACAAAAGAAGCCTTTAGCCTGTTTAGCCATTAGCATTGTAATTGGGCTGCATGTAACCCAGTAAGTGTGTGAATTAACTCAGCCTCCCATTTCAGGTGGCATCGAGTGGCCATCAGTGTGCACAAGCAGACCATCACTCTCATTTTGGACTGTAAAAAGAAGACCACCCAGAAGCTGCTCCGAAGCCCCCATCCCATCATTGATACCAAAGGAATTATAGTGTTTGGAACTAGAATACTTGATGAAGAAGTCTTTGAGGTAGGCCTGGCACTTTTTTAAACACTTAATCTGCACTTTTAGGTATTTTAATCATATAGTTTAGAAGTTGAAAACATCATTTTGGATTATCTGTGAGGTAACTTGTCATTTTTATTCATTTGAAACTTGTATTTAAAAGTTAGGAGGGTTGATAAACCTGAGATTTCAGCCGGCTTTGCTTTGCTTTGGAGCAAAACAGGATCTTCCTTTCTGTGTCAGTACAGACACATGTGGCTGTGGTGTAAGTGCTGGTCATTCCCAGTGCCCACTCTGCTCTACTGGGCTCATAAATTGAAGGATTGTGGTGTCGGCCGCATCCTCTTTAGATGTGCGGATTTGGCTTGTTGAACCCCCAACATCTAATCCAACAACCTCTGCCACCTACTTATATTCAAGCACACAATCACAAATCAAACTTAATTTGGGGTATTATATATTCCACATGTTCCACAAATGAACTTCATATCCCCTAATTTTGTTCTGTTTCCAGTTGTGCTGCGTACGTTTGCTGCTCAGCTCTGCTTGTGTTGTTGCTGTTTTAAAGCTTTGGCCTCAGTGGCTTTGGCTGCAAGTCAAACTGTTATATTTCTGCTGCTTATTTTATGTCTTCTTTGTCTGAACAGGCTGTAGGATTTCATTTATTTTGCTGTTACATGATTTTAATTATTGAGTAATAGCTTTTTATGCTTGTGGCAGGATATAGCTTTTCTGTAATCTAACTGGTGACTGGAAGACTTTTTTTTTTAGCATTTTCATTAGAGGGAAATAACAAATACAGCTGAAACACAGTTTTCTTTTACCTTGTGTGGCATGAATAAATTCATTTGGACAAGTCCTATAGCAAGCTTTTGTGTGAATATATTTGGCTCTTAGACGTGACCTCTGTGAGGAACACATACATCAAAACTCTCCACAAGAAATAGTGTCGTCTTTGTCCCCTCTGGGTTGTGCTTGTTTAAAGGGGGATTAGTCTATGACGCTGAGGCCCTCAATAATAATTAGTAACAGAGGCTGACTGATGTGACTGATGCCGAGCCAGCTGACCTTTAACCTTGCTGCTGCTGAGTGAGAGCAGACAAAAAAGAAAGAAATATGACATCACTCCCACTCCCCTGCAATCTTTTAAGTTAGTCTGTCTAGGAGTGAGAGATATATGATGGGATATAAAACCAAAGTGAGAACATCTTGCCTTTTTCAGAACCTTTGCCCTGCAGCCTGCAGCATGAGAAATGCAGAAACATAAAATGTATACATGTCTTATTTTTTATGGGATTATGTGGTTTATATGTAAAACAGGAAGAAAAGGGCTTTTCATAGACTGTGTTCGCATTTCTAGTGAAACAGTGGGATGTTTAATGAGCCATAAGTTTGTTTGTAGTTTTTATTTCTCTGATGGCTGATGGGAGATTCAGTGACCACATTTACTCAGTTGCACTTCTGGTCTAATTTTACTCCTTGCCAATGATGACATACTTTACACGAGGCAAAAAAAGAAGCAATCTAAGTCTTAGTCAGCCATCAGAGGCACGGCCACAGCCCAGTGGTTACCGTGGGAGCGGACGATAGTTTGTGAGAGACGTTGAAAGCCCTCCTGCTGTGTGTCTGCCAGTTGGGAGACAGGACAGGCTCCAGTGCATGCAGAAAATGGAAAATATGCCACATAGTTTCCAAATTATGCTCAGGCTGCGCAGCTTTCCACTCTTTACTCGCTTTTCCTCTTTGCAGTTTAGTCTGATCTTGCGTCGACTTTTGCCAGAGTCAGCTACCACCAAGGGGTGGTCAGCATGAGAACACACAATTTACTGCTCGGCCAGTTAGATTTGATTTGACTGAAGGTCTGCGACTTCCTCTCAAAACCTTAAGGGATACAGTTTTATTCACAGATGATTTTCATGCATTACCTTTTCAGCTTTCATCCTTAGCAATAATCAATGTTCTACAGATAAAAAATACTTAAAGACAAGAAGATAATGTAGCGGACTAATAGTGAATGCTGTGTTTCATTTCTCTGTTAAGTCTTTTTTTACAGGAGAATATGCCTTTTTCTTATGTGCAGCAGTCAGAGGATAAGTGGTACTTAAATGCTGAGGTGGTTTGTGGTTTGGTCTACAACAAGCTTATTGTGGTAAAAGAGAGACTGTCTACCCTCTATAAGTACCATAATGTTTTTTTTCTTTTGTAGCTTATATAAGAGCTGTTCTTATGATTGTGCCATTTTGAGATGATGAAAGTGGCATAAAGGTGTGATCAGACAGGTAATTTCCCTGGTAATCGAGGCTCATTTAAGCAGTAAAACCATGTAAAAAATCAACCATCATGTGCTATTCTTTGCAGCAAACTTCTTTTCCTCTTTGTTGCAGGCTGTTAAAGCCTCTGTTCATGTGCAGATTTCCCCCCTTGATTTTCCTTCTCACCGTTGTTTCCGAGCAGTTTTGCCAACATAAACAGAAATAATTCGATGCCATCTTTTGCTCTGCGGTGAAATAGCTGTGTGTGGTTGGTCTGAGGAATGGCCAGTGGGACACACAGACCGCTTGGCCTCACTTAGAGGTTATCCGCAGGGACAGCGACTGAATTGAAGTAGCGGAGGTGGAGCTGTGCAAACACAGCACTTCTTGTTCGGCCTCTGATGTTAGCCAGAGCAGAGCAAAACAATACTTATTCTGTATGAATGTGGATAGATGTATGGATATTTCAACTCGCAGAAATGGAAGCTAAGGCGTTGAGCTTTTAAGACGGTTTCAGTTCTGAGAAAACAAGATGCAATGTTTCAGGAAAAAGGAGTGGAGAAGTCGGGGCAGTGGGTTCGGCAAGATGAGCCAAACCGTTGGGTCATACTCTGGAAAGTATGAGGAGCTCTCTCCCTCCTCTGATGTCAGCTTTGGAACAACAGTTGTACCACATGACATCATCCAGAGGTTTCCTTGTTACCCATTGATAGGCTGGTGGTGTGAAGGGGAGGGAGAATGAGGCAGGTGGTTTGGATTTGCAGGTGTGTGAGGGATATGTTCAGGAGGATGGATAAGAACCTGTGATGAAGATGAAGATGTGAGGGGGATTAAATGATAAGACTTGGGGAGTAGGAAAGAGTGGGGAGGTTTTTAAAGAGGAGTGGGATGAAGTAAGCTATGGGGCTCCAATGGTGCAACCAGAGCCAGGAAAAAGTAGTAAAAACGTGCAACACATGAGCTTGATGCTCGTAATGAGTTTTTATATTCTAACAGCCTGATGAGTTTTACACATCCTGTTTCCTCATCTTTACCTCAGGATGTTTCTTTATTTTTTCTGCATTTGCTCAACCAGGCTTTGTCCAGTACACTTGCTTCAGTAACAAAATAGAAATTTGTGAAATGTGCTATATTTGCTGCAGAGTTTATACTATTATTTAATGCATTTAATCTCACTCATGTTGCGTTTTCATGGTTGCATTGAACTAGCTTTGTTTAGGTTTGCTTTTAGTCCCTAAACAGTGTCACTCCTTCGCTTTTTAATGTGTGTCTACCTTTAACAAATGGATCTGGCCCCAGATTTTTGTGCTTAAAAGCCAGCAGGGGGTCAGAAAGCAGTTACAGTAAGCCCCCTGTTTAATGCATGGATAATGGCTTCTCTTCTGGAGCTCTATTAGAGGAGGACTGGAAATTTGATGCCCTGTTTAGGTCTTCATGGCTGCTTCAGTGTGAAATTAAGGGGAAGGCATCATGTTATTAAGAGTTATGGTTAAGTGAAATAGCCATAATATATCATAGATTATTATAGATGTGCTTTCATTGTAGCTCTGTTCTCTGTTTACACTGCACTGACTATAAACAATCCGTTTAAAACAGTAATGAACAGCAACAATTGTTAGTTAAACTGAAGAACAAAATGCCACTTTTAGCATATTTGCTTATGCAACATGGTGAACAATAGCACTGCAATACAAATGAATGGTAACAGCAAAAAAATATATTTTCAGAAGGCAATTTAAATTCTATTGAGTGGCTGGTGCATAGATGTGGGTCACATTGTATTTAGCTTCAGGTTGACTTCACGCTTCCACATAAGGTTTTGTTTGAGTTTAATAAGATGACAGCTGTTCTACATCAGTGACAACATACTGACATTAAGATAAATCCACAGCAGAAATCTTTTACAGTGATCTCAAATAAAATTCAGAATTATGTGGTATATCCTGAATTCTGAGCAATAATCACTGATAAGGTTGTGGTTTCTGGTGCATTTTAACTGTTTGATGTGATGTACTCACCTTTCTGCTGTTTTTTTTCTCCACAATTTTACTAATATATGCTTTAGATAAAAGGGCTCCACGGTGGCGCAGATGGTTAGTTCAGTGGCCTCACAGCAAGAAGGTTGCTGGGAGGTCTGACCAGGAACCTTTCTGTTTGCATGTTCTTTCCGTGTTAGCGTGGGTTCTCTCCGGGTACTGCGGCTTCCTCCCACAGTCCAAAGACATGCACCTTGGGGATGGAGACTCTAAATTGCCCATAGGAATGAGTGTGAGTGTGTATGGTTGTATGTCTATGTGTGATGGCCCTGTGATGAACTGGGGACCTGTCCAGGGTGTCTCCCATTCACCAATTCAACCTCTTGAATAATGTTAGTTGTCAAATTCAACGGTCTTTTTAAAAAGGTTTGAGTGTACAGTTTTACTGTTAATTTGTAGTTTTCCCACGGATAAAACTAAATCATTGGGTGAGCTACATATTTGAGATAGATTTGAGAGGAATTCCAGCTTTGTGCGTGAGCTGCCGCCTCTCCCAGCTGGATGCAGACTTACTGTATTCCAGATGTCTCTGCTTGCAGCTTTGAAGCTAATTATGTATCATGACCAGACCCATTAAAGATTAAAGTACAGAACTTAACTTCTGTGTATTTCACTTCTCAGCAAAGTGTAAAGCAGTCTGGTTGATGAATAACATAAAAAAGACAAAGAAAAATAGCCGAGGTTTGCATTGTTGTGATCGCATCTCTTTGCTTGGTCCTAAGAACAGACTTCACCAAAAGAACACATTTTTTTTATCCATTTGTCCTGGACTTCAGTAGCTCCAGGGAAGATGGAATTTCCAGCGTGGATAATTAGGAGAATTTCCACAACTCATGTGAGATGTTTGTCTTTCACCCCCTTCTTCTCTCTGCTTTTCCTTCACTGTGTCAGCAAATCCCGAGGTGTGCCTTCAGCACTTCTTATGTAGATTGCAGCAAATGTCCAATACAAACACTGAGAACCGACGTCTCTCAGATGAGTAGAGTCGCTTTGGTTTCCACTTTCCCAAAAGAACAGGACATAGGAGTATGGCTGCTAACACCCCTTTAGAGGCATGGGATTAAAATTTCACACAATGGGGAGTGCTGTGGGGTCACAATTTTAAAAAGGCTTTAAAAGAGACAGTAGCGATAAGGTGAGGAAGTGATGAAGGTGGTGTACATCGGGTAGGTAGGGTGGAAGACAGACAATGTTGCTTTTGGCTGCAGACCTGAGCACGGAGATTTAGCTACAGTCTGGAGGGGAAAGTCTGTGTCTGAGAAATAGTAGCTGATGTCTGTTGAAAGTTTAAATCTGTGACCATGTTGCTCTGAATGTGCATCATTGTATTGATGCATGGACAATTTATATCTAGTTTGTTTGTGTGTCTGCCTCAATTTATAGCCCACATGCAGAAAGATAACCTCAGCTGCTGGATGTTTGGTTTTGTTGGTCAGGTTGGAGAATGCCCAGGTGCTGGGACCGTGTCGGTGTGGGCTGGCAGAGGGGCTGAGGCCTGGCTCAGAGCTCATGGGTATCTGTGTAAACATGCAGTGCATTAGGAATACAGCAGGGGCTCAGACCTCCCACTTATCTGTTCCAGAAAACTAGATTTAGTTTTTAATCTTTAAGCGACTCTTTTATTAAAAAAAAAATCAACAAAGAGTTTATCAGCTGTCTCTGAGGATGTGGCTAAAAGAATACATGTGTGGACTTGTTTAGAATTTTTAGCTGCTTTGAGGCCATTTATCTCAAATGGCTTCGACTCATAAAGTTATAAGGCCTTTAAAATCAACGTTACACTTCCTCACATCATTTTGTTTGATTCAGATGAGGGAACACAATGAACCCAGTCCACCCAGCATGATAGTGGGTCAAATTTAAATGAAGACAGACATTTGGCATTGTGCTCACTGGAGCACTCTCCTGCCCCCATCTGGACACAACCTGAAAGTCAAGCAGGGATTAATATGTGTGTGTGTTTGTGTGTGTTGGGCGGGGGGGGGGGGGCTAAACAGGGTGAGGTTGTGGAATGAAAGCCTAATAAGAACAAGACAAGCATTTTTAAGCTTGTTCTGCCTTCATGGTCTCTTAAGAATTGTGTTTTGCAAGTATGAAGTATGTCAGGTAAGGTCAGGTGTTATTCACAGACAATGCTTTTTCCACCGGAGCTTATTACAGAAGAGCGGAGGCCAGAAGAAGAGTCAAAGTTCGACTGAACCTAGCAAGATGCTTACAACACCATCCCTCCCTATTGTTTAATAATCCTGCCTTAAGCATCCGTTTGACATGCCATATTATGATCCTGAGTTGTTACAGAAAGGCCAGTTGCGTGTATTATGTGGTTTGCACAGAGTTTTGGGTGTGATGCTATAATTCCATGGTGATATTCTTTTAGAACCGGTTGAAAAAGCATGTGATGTTGCATTGTATTCATATATATTATGTGATCATTCTTTGGTTAACCAGTTAGTCTTATCACATCCTGAATACCTCAATCTCTCAGTTCCAGAGGCAATGTGACTTCGGTTTACAGTAATGGAATCAATACCGCCTCCTTTAATTGGTTTGCTGAACCACTCAGAGCCCGAATACCAAATCAGAAATCTGGCCTTAGCACACTATTGCAGTACAGTATGAGATTATTTCCTGTTTTTCTGTAAAAAACAACATCTCAAATCACTTTTGCAACCAAAGTCAGTCTAGAGATGCATAGTGGGAAGCTTAAAAAATGCAAAGATTGTTGTGGTGAATCAACAGTTTGACAATGGTTTTATTTATATTGTCAACTTTTAGAAAACCCTGCACTTAAGATTATGTGGTTTCCTCATCATTTTTTTATTGTGGCAAAGCCAGAGAAGAAACATGCATATCAAATGAATCATATGACCAATCATCCTCTGATCTAATCCATTTGTCCGCTCTGCGAGCTGTTCTATAGATCAATAAGTAAATGACAAATAGAAGCTCTTGTGCTGATTAGATTCCTTGAAGTTATAAAATTCATGCAAATTTTTCATGTAAAATTGATCTTTTTATTGTGAAATGAGCCAACATGATGGATCGAGCGAACTTTTCCAATCAAATCATGGATCCCACGCTGTTTCTATTCACATACCTTCTGCTAGAGACTCAGTAGCATCAGATCCAGCCATCTTCTCTCGGCTCAGCTGGGTTCCTTTATCAACACTCTTCCTTCTGCAACAGGTTTGCACAAGCCTCTTTCTTTCCGTACAGTCACACATAATTAACCACATTCTCCCTTAATGCTCTCAGGGTGTTCTCATTAAATCGCAGGTATATGATTAATTATTTCATCTTGCCGTATTTAGAATCCCACTACTTGTCAGGATAATCTACTCCGACATTCCTGTGACAGCTCTGTGAGATAGAGAAAAAGAAAGCAGGGGAAGAAAAGAATAAGAAAACCACAAGAATAGGAATCTGAAAAGAAAAGCAGTTGCAATGCATGAAACCGAGAGGCTGTTTTGTTGTAGACGGAGCTTATTTCTTATTGAGTGTGACCTGGTTTCAAACACTAAACACCAGTCATCTCCATTCATTGCAGCCCCGACATACCAGAATAAGTGAGACAGAGCGTTAAACTGGTACCAATTCAAGCCTCTTGATGGATTGCCACTTCAGGCAGGCAGACATCTGAAAGCATCCTATTAAGAGTTTTGTAGAATGGCTGTTCATGTCTTTCTATTTTGGAGGGAGAGGCAGATTTTTTTGCATCAGTCATAAACCCGTCTGATAACATAATCCAAGCACAGGGCAGGAAACATCATCTTGTGAGGGCTTTGCAAAGGTTATTGGGGGATCTGAGGCAAGCACTTTAGGGTGGTACGTTTGAGTGTAGTTGTGGTTTTTGCTCCTCAGTGGATTGTCACGAGCTCGACCACAAATGCGATCCTTTTCTGTTTGTCAGAAAAAACAACCATCCATGGAGAATTTCAGCTGGAAGGACATGCAGAGGGATTGCAGAGTTTTGGCAATCGGACATAATTAAAAACACTTTATCCTCCGTGGCGCTGTGTTCTCACAGTTGCAGCGCTGCATGATCCTCCTGCCCTCTGAAAATGGAGTTACTTCAGTTATGTTGACTCTGTATTTGATTGATGTGGAGTGACATCACTGGCTTTGGAAGTGTGATCGAGGAGTGTTTGGATAGATACAGTAAAGTGTTTTAGTGCCATACACATTCTTTAAAAGAAACATGTGGCTAACACACCCAGCTCCCTATGTAGCCTGGGGATCCTGCTGAACCTTTGCTTCTTCTCTCCGGCTCCTTCCCTATCAATCTTGCCTGCTTTGTCTCCATCTTGTGATTTTTCTCTCTCTTAAATTTCTACTCCTCTTATACCCCCCCTCCCCCCATGCCTCTTACTCTGACTCTGTATATACACTTGCAGCATTGCTCCTGTACTTTCTACTGCACATACAGAGCTGACCTCATCTCACGTAATTTACTTGAAATCAAATCTTTCACCCCTCTTGCAGACCTGAGTGCAACTTGGATTTTTTTTTGCTTTAAAATAATTTATCCTATTTAAACAGCTGGTATGTTTGGGTTCTGTTGTGCAGCTACATAAAATCAGTAACTCTGAACTACATGATGTGAGGTGTGTGTTGCAAAGCCTGGTGCTGATGTCTGATACAAAACGCCACTCTTGGACCAAGTTCCTCATCATTTAGTCACCCTCCGCTTGACCTATTTTCAGAACTGCATGTTCTGGAACAAATGATGTTATTTCCCCCCAAAAGGAGCATCACCTGTTTGTATTTGTTTGTAGCCTCATGTGAAACTGGACTGTCTCCAATAATTATTCTATTTCTTTTTTTCTCCAGGGAGATATCCAGCAGCTAATGATTGTAGCAGACCATCGTGTTGCCTATGACTACTGTGAGCACTACAGCCCGGATTGTGAAGTGCCAATGCCAGACCAGCCACAGAACCAGGACCCCAATACAGACGACCAAGTGAGTAAAATGAACCTTCTCCTCTTTACCTCTTCAGAATAATAATCAATATGTTTACCTGAGATGCTTTTTAAAAGATTAAACACTGCTGTGGTCCCCAGGCAGTTGTTCCTGCTCCTCTGGCTGACCTTACATAACTTCAATTCCTTAAAATCTATAATTGCCTCCAGTACTCAAATCAGATCTCGATTGGTTCCTGTACTGAAAGAAGCCCATTGGATCATGCAAGAGAACTACAACCTGCCAGGGGAAATGCTGAATGGTTAGAACAGGGTTATCAAGCTTTGCAGTTAGTCAATATAGCTGGGGAATGATGTGGTGCCTGCTCTATCCTGCTTTCCTGCACTATATGCTGAAAGCCATTACACTGTGTTGCATACTGATTAAGTCAGAGAAGTGTTACAAGATGAACTTGAAGCTCTCTCTCTTGACCTATTGCTTTGCCTGGGGGCCTATAAGGTGCAGAAAATGTGATCGTCTTTGAAATGACAGGCTCATTAGGAAAACTACAGGAGTAATTAGTCATTCAGTTGCTGCAAGCTACAGCAGGGTGATGCAGCACAAGGTTTCTACAAGCCGAAAGCATTCTTGCATGCTTCTGATCGATGGCCAGCCTGTCACAAATACATCAGCCAGCCAGAGCAGCGGATCATTTTTTAAAAATCATGCTGTTAATCATTGATTGCTATTCTCTCTCTCTTGATCATACCTCCTCCCCCTCAGTGTCGATGTAATGCTTTTCTCTTTTAGTTTACAGAGGAGGACAACTACTATTATGAATACCCCTATTATGATGATGTGGATGGCAAGCCTAGTGAATCTACTCCAGATGCTGAAACAACTGTTAAGGAAGTCAGTAGTCTGGTAGTCTGCCAGTACAATCTGCTGGACTATGTTCCAAAAATATGTCAAATTTAAAAAGCACCATAGCTACTATTAACAATTTCCCTGTACATTATAGGCAACCGGTACCGGCTCCATCTCCATTTCCACCAGCTCATCTTCCTCGACATCGTCTGGCTCAAACAGCACATTTTCAGTAAGTTCTGATACTGCCGGAGGAGGAGACGACACATATGGAGAGGACACCAACCCCTACGATGGCTACGGTGACTACACCGAATATGGAACATATTATGACGAGTCCACCGCCGCACCTGAAAGCGACACCACTCGGCGTGTTACCATCAGCGGCATCGGCCCGGATGGCAGACTGGACCTGGGAGCCGGAGCAAAGATTGACTTGGAAGCGGGTACTGGAATTGAGAGCAAGGTTGTCACCAGTGGTGGAGGAACGTCAATAACAATAACCAGCAATAAAACATCCGTAGGTTAACGCGCCATCTCAGTTATTTCCTGCTTGTGTCTTTTTCTTTTAAACTGCTTTGTCCCTTTAATAAAAAATGATTTCCTTTTGTGTTTTCACTACATCAAGTATTTAACGCTTGTTATCTTTTAATAGTGTATCATCATAACAATATCTGGATGTTTCCATAGGTGGAAACCTCTTACAGCGACTACGACGATGGATACGATTATGGAATAAAAAGCTACTACTCCACAGGTGAAGGTGGAGGCAGTAGTAGCTCTACTATCGGAGGTGGGTCGACTGGTGAGGCTTCTGTGTCTGTGGGAGGGTCTTCCACCTCTGGAAGCACATCGATCTCCGGAGGTGGAAGCACATCGGTCTCCGGAGGTGGAAGCACATCGATCTCCGGAGGTGGAAGCACATCGGTCTCCGGAGGTGGAAGCACATCGGTCTCCGGAGGTGGAAGCACATCGGTCTCCACTGGCACTGGAACCGATACATCTACCGCCACCGGGACCGGCCTGGGCGTGGAAGGTGATGGTGACTATTCGGATTTCGATAAGTTCAAGGAGGAGGACATCACTGACTACAGCGATGTAGATGACTATGACATGTACCCTGACAAACGGTTGCCTGCCGAGACCGATGAGTATTACGGACAGGTGAGGAACACTGTCAAATGAAATGATCTTGAAGATGAAGAGGAGAGCATGATAAGGGTGAAGCAATGATGTTAAAACTGGGATGTTTTGCTGGTTGGCTTTGTAGGTGGATGGAGCTCGTGGTGAGAAAGGACAGAAGGGAGAGCCTGCTGTTATTGAGCCTGTGAGTATCCCTACTTGGACGACATTTCTGAGCAGCAGATGTAAACAAAGTTCATCCCTCACTCATGAATTAGAATATCCACAACAAACACACTTATTAGGACCTGCTAGGCCTTCCTCATAGCATCCTTGTGCAAGTCCTTACTCCTGATTGTACATCAGGACTAACATTGGACATAAACATTTGGAGAAAAGCCATGCAGGGATTGTTAATAGTGTGTAAACACAGTGAGAACATAGAGAATAGAATACCTTTCAGGCTACTCTGCCAAAATACGGCCATCATCCTGTTTCAGATGCTAATTAGTGTTGATGCTGTCAATATGAGACTGACACTGATTAGTCAAAGTAAATCTGGGATAGACAGACTTTGTATCTAATACAACTGCAGCTGTTTCATGTCAAACAAATGCCACGGATATCTTCTGAGCGTACATGCTTGTGTGACAGTGTCTATGTTTACATGTGACTTATCTGAGTTCACTTCCTAAGTGACCCTGTGAGTGTGTGCACATTACACACAAGTGTGTTTTTTGTCTCATGTAAACATGCAAAAGCTTCTACATATGGTACGAATGCAAACGTGTGCACGTGTTTTTCCTGTTTGTGTTATGAGAATGTAGCCATTTCACCAGCACACATTGCAGCCAAACCCATGGCTGAAGAGGATTTCACTACAGTCACCTGAAAAAAAAAGTTAAAAAAAAGGTTGCATTCTGATGAGCGCTTTCCTCGGTTGGTACGTTTTGGGGAGCACGTTGGGAAGCCTTTGCCTTTGTTTGCATTTATTCCCCTCCTGTTCCTTTTGGATTAATTGCAAGCATACCTAAAATGACAGGCAGGAATGTGCTCTGGGTTTGGAAGGAAGGAACCTTAATAGGAAGGAGTGTCGGGACATGTTTTCATGTATATTTAACTCCTTTCACCAAAGCTGTGCACATGCATGTGAGTGCACAATATCATATTGTCGTGCTTATAAATGAGGTCATGGGGTAGCTGTGTTGACTCCTACAGTGTCTGACATTTTTTGTGCTTGTGTGTTGCAGGGAATGCTAGTTGAAGGCCCGCCTGGGCCTGAGGGGCCAACAGTGAGTAAAACCACCTTAAACTAAAATTCAAGTCACTTTTCACTGCTCCTCTTTCCCAGATCTGTTCCTTTTTATCTCCTCTTCCCTGTCGCTAACAATAGAATATTATAAAAGTTTTTTTGTTTCATTTAGTTTTAGAAAATAAATTCAGGTTTGATGCCTACCTGTAAATACCTAATGAATGCCAAAAAGCAGAAGCACTCAGGGCATTTACATATCGCGCTTGTTGAAGAGTATAGTTATTGGGAAGATTTAAAGTGTGGTCACTACTGATACCCTTACTTATGAATTCCTCCAGAGGCCAGTCATTCACCCTGATGAGTGATAGTATAAACAAATAAAGAACTCCATAAAAGGATTTACAACAAGCTGCCCTGCATTGCCACATGCATTCCTTTCTCCTGTCTGGCAACGACTTAGCTGTCTCCTGTGTACATCTGTGAGTCAAGGAAGATTTTCTGTTTAAAATAGGGTCTACCCGGACCCCCAGGTTCTTCTGGACCACCAGGCAGTCCTGGAGATTCTGGAGAGAGGGTAACTATTAAAACAAGGATTTCTAACCCAGCATAAGTTCTGCTTTTGTGTGCTCACATGTATTTTATTGTATCTAAGGGTCTTCCTGGTCGTTCTGGTCTTCCTGGTGCTGATGGTCTGCCAGGACCCCCTGGAACTGTCCTGATGTTGCCGGTAAGTAAACTGCAACTGTGATGCATCATTTCGGGTTTTAGCAGGGACTCACTTTACTGGGACACTAAAGATTTTGTTGTGAAACCATCTTTAGGGCAGATATAATGTGATTTATGCCTTTAACACCTCTTTGTGTTGCTTCTCTGTGTGTGCCATTTCCTTTGAACTCCAACACTTGCTC
Source organism: Kiunga ballochi (assembly GCA_037177335.1). Taxonomy (NCBI): domain Eukaryota; kingdom Metazoa; phylum Chordata; class Actinopteri; order Atheriniformes; family Pseudomugilidae; genus Kiunga; species Kiunga ballochi. The sequence continues at coordinate 4,827,204 of JBAMIG010000020.1, forward strand.
TATACTTTTATTTTTCTAATTTTCTAGACATTCTTTAGTTAAAGTTTTAGCTCTCAGATGTCTCTCCTGGATGTCTCACTTTAGGCAGGAATCAAAGCATCACAGCTGATTTTCCCTGCTATAGCCTCAGCTGCCTCCATTGATCCAGCAGCCACACTTACACGGCCATCCTAACGACTTCCTGTGGTGTCTTCCTACTCCACTCTCTTTTCCTTGTTCTTGGAAAAAGATCTTGGGTCTGATTAGTTGTACAGATGTGAAGTTGTGGTTTCAGTGGTTCACATTGATGTCTGGCTGAGCCATGTGGCAAGCTTTGTCTATACAGTGACCCAAGTTGTTCTTGTGAATCCACTTTTAAATAATTTCCTCTCGCTCTAAGCCTAATGAGAAACTTGCATTGTTGTTAAGTTCTGTTTTCAACAGAAACGTTTTGGCTCTTAGTGTTAAAATGTAGGCATGACATTGTGTGATGGTTACTCTTTCTGCTGGGGATGAAACCTCTACTAATGTAATGTTATAATTTAATTTCTTGGAAAAAAATCAACAGTCCGATTCAGCAGAATATTTTGTCCAGGACGGATGAGACTTTACTAATGTTGATCTGTAATATCGATGAAGAAACATTGCTGGAAAAGGAATGCCAATAAGCAAAGGGGGAGAGTGTTAAGGTTGGCAGCGGGGGAAAAGATGTGAGGAAGAAGACAGATGAGGAATCCAACAGAGTGGAAAATGTATCAGTCAAACAGAAGAAGAAGTTGGATGTAGGCATGGTAGGCATGAAAGTTTTGTGATAGGGAGGCGGCAGGTTCCTGTTGGGCGGGCTGCAAGAGATCTGACTCAGCTCTCCTGTTTCTAATCAACTCTATTTTGCTGCTGTTTTCTTGCCCAGTCAACAACAAGCTTATGAGAACTTGCACTGTAATCCATCCTGAAATATCTGGTGTAAATTAAGACGATTTGTACCACAAGATTGCATTTTCAGCCATGGTGTAATTTAGCTTTCTGACCACCAGATGGCAGTAGAATTAGAACCTTGTAGTCTTCCATCAGCCAATGAGGGTGCTGGTTTAACTGCTGGATTTTTTCAAAATGGAAAGGCTGAACGACTGCTGGGGGGGGGGGGGGGGGGGGGGGGGGGGGGGGGGGGGGGGGGGGGGGGGGGGGGGGGGGGGGGGGGGGGGGGG
>JBAMIG010000020.1:4829267-4854048 GCA_037177335.1 Kiunga ballochi
GTGCTTATTTATAACCTTTATTTTACTATTTGCTAGTACTCCATTTTACTAGTACGTGTATACTATATACGCCATATATATATATATATATATATATATATATATGGAGTATATATATATATATATATATTATATACATATTTTATGTATTTAAACGTGTCTTTTTTGTGTTCAGCTGGCCATGCGTGGTGTCACTGGCCCAATGGGTTTGACTGGAAGACCTGGTCCACTGGTATGCATTTTTAATCACCCCACAGCAAAAACACTTAAGATCAATAGAAATTGAATCATGCACTGCTCACTGCACAAAACAAATGCTGAGAAACTTAAATTTGCTTGGCATGTCTCATTAGTCACTGCTCTTTCTTTTCTAGGGTCCCCCTGGTGTACCAGGACTGAAGGGAGAGTCTGGAGAAGGAGGACCTCAGGTACAAAACACATTAAAACATAGCTGAATTATATTATTCATAACAGATTTGGTCTGAAATGTGCAAATGTTCTTCTTTTAGTATTTCAAAGATTAAGACAACATGATTGTCTTGTTTCAGGGTCCACGTGGACCTTTGGGATCACCAGGGCCCTCTGGAAAGCCTGGTAGAAGGGTACGTTTCAACTTAGAAGATGAGGAGAAAATATCCGCATTGACATTTTTAAGTAATTTATATTACAAAGTGTGCATGTGTGAACTCAAACCTGGGCATTAACTGATGTACACAGTGGTTCTGGAAATATATGGTGAGACATTTTGGACAACTGATGTTGTATTCATAGGGTCGTTCTGGAGCTGATGGTGCCAGGGGAATGCCAGGACAGACTGGGCCCAAGGTATCTTGGCTTTTGTATTCATAGTGTTCATTTCAGAGCATCTTGTTTCAAAACACAAGTTAACAAACATTTACTCAAGTGTGCACAAGTTTGAACTTGTTTTGTTCTTCAGGGAGACAGAGGCTTTGATGGTCTGGCTGGATTACCAGGTGAAAAAGGACACAGAGTAAGTTCTTTATATTATGGGGTCATTTTTTTGAAAATGTGCTTTTATTATATGAACATCTGACTAACTTTACCTTCATAGGGTGAGCCTGGTCCCTCTGGACCTCCTGGTTCTACTGGAGAGGATGGAGAGAGGGTAATAAAAAGTCATACCTGACACCTCATTATACTCTATCAGCCTTATAAACATTAGTCTAATGTATCCCTCTTCTTCCTCTTCCTGTAAATGCTGCTTGGAAACAAACCCACATATCCCTCCTGTGTGAGCTTCCTTTTACCAAACTGCCCCCTTGAATCTGACCTTCACTTTTGCTTCCTGTTTCACTGAATTTCCTCTTATAATAATAATAATTATTATTATTATTATGCTTGCTCACCTTGATGAGTGTCTGCTCTTCCTCCCTTTCCTTATAACCCACAGCTTATGCAATCTGATCTCCTTTTCACTGCCCTTTTCCTCCTGTCCTTCCATTATCTCTCACTCTCTGACCCAAACATCCTCACTTTCTCCTCCATTATCATTCACTGTCTGCTCCACACTCTGACCCAGTCTGTCTCTTTTGCAGGGAGATGATGGAGAGATCGGACCCAGGGGACTTCCTGGTGAACCAGTGAGTGATCGCATGCATTATCGTTCAGTCTTCCGCTGAGAGATTGTATCATAGAGGGGAGAGCTCAGAGCCTGCTGTCATCATGTAATTGTGTTAGTGAACAATCATATGATCTGACGGTGTCATGTATCATCTGCAGACTACATTCACTTCTCATATCCTTAAACACAAAGATTTTTTACCCTCATGAAATCTGTATTCTCATCAGACCTCAGTCAGGTCTCATACTTATCAGGACGTGAGAAAATTCAGCAATCCTCATCACAGTCATTATAGTTTGAAGAAAAGGTGGGAAAGGCAGTAACCATTAGAAAGCATATGACATCTCCTGCTATGATTTATTGTGTCCACCAGGGTGTGCTGCTTAGGTTTAGATTCTCATTGCCAAGGTTAGATAACTGCAGCTGTAAAGCGTAGCACAAAGATTCAAAGGATTGTTTGATTGGTGTAGCTGTGGGAAATGGATGTGTAGAGTCTGTGAGAGAAAAGCGTTTTCTCCCACTATCACACTCTCTACAATATCCTCAAGGACATGTTGGGATGGAAGTTATTTCCAGAAGTACATTTTTAAAACTTGATTTAGCTGAGAATTATTCAATAGTCTTCTTGCAGGTACGATATCACACTCATGCTCATTTCCCTTCTTTCTTTAAGGGGCCACGTGGTTTGCTGGGACCAAAAGGACCTCAGGGACCTCCTGGACCACCTGTGAGTTCCCTGTACCCTTAGCTTTTTTTATGTTTTAAATTCAACTTGTTGCCATAGATCTGCTGTTTTTGAGAGCAGAATGCAGTAAGAACAAAGCACACAGCAAACAACGCCTACAGGGAAATCCAAAACTCAATATATCTCACAGAGAATGTACAAAAAAGAACATGTTATTGAGGCTTCAGTATCCACTAAAAATCTATGCATTGGAGAGAAGCCTAAACCTAATATTTATCTATGTTGGAAGTAAATATATTTATATTTAAACTCTTTTTGTTATCTAATTAAGCTTTTTTAATCTATGAAATACATTAGAATTACAATTCATTGTATTTAATCACATATATTTCTCTTTTCCCATTATTTGTACCTAATTTCCCTGTTCATCTGTTGCGTGGCAGGGTGTTACTGGAATGGATGGCCACCCTGGACCCAAAGGAAATTTTGTAAGTGACGATTATACTGATTAATTGCACATGCAACTATCAAAATGTTTAAAAGCTTACATAGTTAATCTGTTTTGGTTTCATTAAAGCCAAAATCCACAAATAAAAACCTCATGGACCTTCTTTTGCCATTTTGCTCACTCACACACACACATACACCAGTACGATTATAGGATGCAACCATGGCCAGTTGTACAATTCCAGCTCAGTTTCTAGCTGCGCCTCATCGTAATGAGAGAAAGTCTAACTGGAGCAGCACGTTTGCTCTTTTGGGAATCCTTCAACATGGTAGAGATGGAAGATCAACAACTTTCCAAGACTTTTAGAACGAGGCGTTGTAACTGATTGCCAGTAATCCCAGAGGAAAGTCTTTTTGTGGCTGTGCAGTTTCTTTTATTAGGGAAGAAGATGGGAGAAAGTGCATTACCTATGCACATATATGTTCTTTCTTTCTAAGCGAAAGCAAATTACCAACTTTTATCCACAAATTTTTGTTGTTGAGATGAGGTCATTTGTCCACGTGCATTCCAGCGTCTTCCAATGTCTGCCTGTTTTTGCAGGATTTAGACAACAAATTGCTTCAATGTGCACATGCATTGTTTTGATCATATATTATCAATGGTTCTGTTTGATGAACTGATTTTTAAAGTTACAATTTGGGGCTTTTCATTTAGGGACCTCAAGGAGAGCCAGGTCCGCCCGGACAGCAAGGCAACCCAGGTGCTCAGGTAGGTGACAAACCCTTAGATTTTCATCACATTTTAAAGAAGAAGTTCTAAACATGTTCTTTTCCCATCCCAACAGGGACTTCCAGGGCCTCAAGGAGCCATCGGACCACCAGGAGAGAAGGTATGTCACAGTTGCTGGATGTACAAGTCCTGCAACTTTCTTGGAAAAAAGACTAAAAAATAAACAAAGGAATTAGAAAAAAAAACTGCTAGCTCCAAAAATGTTAATAAATCCAGACCCAGAAACTGTATTACTGCAGGAATTGACCTCATTCATTTGCATGAGGAAAAAGCCAAGTTGCTATCTTATTCAGCTCCACAAGCTTATCACACTATTATGCAAACACATCCTGAGCAGAGGACAGAACACTGCCTAGCAGACAGTACAGACAGATTTTAATCCTGATTTATTTTTAATCTATTCTCAGCAAAATCACATTTACCAGCTTAGGCGGATGATATCCTAATTATCATTGGTATGTTAAATTAAAAATGTAGGTGCTATGAGCCCCCTGATAATAAAAGACCTATTATGGGACCATAGTCTTCCATTACATATGAATAAATTGAATACATGTCAAATACTAATTTATTTAAAATGTTGGTTCAATGATGTAATCAGTAGTTTAGGATGTGTATGCAAATCAACCTGCGGTCTTGAAATTAGTACATCAGCAGGCCAGGATGTAAGTGTTTAGAGAGCTTTATCAGCCTGACTGAATAACTGACATAAAGTTGACATGTGCATTTGAAGAAGATTTGCATTTAGCTCAGTCAAACCATAATAATGTGTCCATTGTATGATCATTTACCAAAATAGAGTTTGTTTTGAGTTTCAAATGACTTGTCAGCAAAGAAAAAACTCCAGTGCCCCTTCTGGCTTTGATTTATTGGTGACTCGTGATGTTCTTTGTTTGTCAAGGGTCCAACTGGAAAGCCAGGTTTGCCAGGAATGCCAGGAGCCGATGGACCACCAGTGAGTTTCCATACCCCCACATTCACAGCAGCACATACTCCCTTTTTCTCCCTTTTACTCCAATAATGAGCTAAGTTATAAATATGCTAGAAAATATTTTCCCTATCGGTTTGTTATATTTAGATGTTTGATGCACTGCATATTAACACGTGTACTGCAAAACACTGCTATAGCCATTTACCTAAAGCGGATCTATGATTCAACACTTTACCTGAGCTGGGTAACGGCATAGCAACGGCGCTGCAGTTTATATGCAAATGCTCTCCTTCACATCCTGTGCTAATAACAGATGTTTCCTAGAAAGCACCAGGTGGCACCTAAGAGAAATGGGTCGAGAGAGGCGAGAGATTTGAATAGTGGAGAAGATGGGGTTGAAAAAACATGATAGAGAACAAAACGAGATCTGTTGAAGAGAAAAGCTCACACCATAAAACACCATACAATACAGAACCACTTTTCTTTGTTTTTAGAATGAAAATGAATCACCTCTTCATAACATCAGCTTTTATGCTCATGCATTTGTCCTGTAGAAGACAGACCACAACATCCTCAGCCCCCTCTGCCCTTAATATCTCTCCTTTTGTATCCATGTCCTTCCTCACACTAAAAAACCCATCAGAGATTTTGCAAAGCTTCTTTGTCTCATGAGAATTCAATCAATTTCATTCCAACCATCCCTTTGCCGGACATTCACACGTGTGTGTAGGATGTGTGTTTTTATGACCTTTGCATTGTGTGTGTTCACATGCATGCTATATCTGTGTAATGCATTGTGAAGTCCCAAAACAGCTGCAGTCTTGGCTTTTGAAGCGCAGTAATAGCTGCTAGTGCTTCTGTAATGCTGTGCATTAGGGATAAAAAATCCCAAATGAGATTGAACTCGAAAGGCCCTTTTCCTCTTTTCTTGTTAGATTTGTCCTCCAGCAGTTTTATAACCTAATCCCTCACTTATAGGGGTGTTGTAGTATTTATGGCGGTAATTATTCTGAAATGCTATGCAATAATATTACTTTTAATAATTTACAGGGTCACCCTGGGAAAGAGGGTCCTTCTGGGGAGAAAGGACACATGGTGAGGTTTTTGTCCTTCTCTCTTCCTCCTACTTAAGCCTCTATTTACTGTTTCTTCATATATTTAAACCATTTTTTTTTTTTCGTGCATGTGTCCAAACTTAGTCAGCTCAGTATTTATGTAGATAGCATTAACCATGCTAGTGTATGTGTATTTGCTGCAATTCTTTATCAAGTATTTGTCTCTCTTTAGGGTCCTGCTGGTCCTCAAGGACCCATTGGTTATCCTGGATCCCGAGGTGTAAAGGTGAGGCGATTATCAATAATAAGAAATAGAAATCTGCATTTTAATTTTGTTAGTACAGTTACTGTTTCCAGCATTGGTGAAACCATTTAGTAAAAGGCGAGGATCCAAGGAAACACTCATTTTCAGGGAAGGCCAAGGAACATTTCCTGGATATTCATTTAGAGTTATGGGCTTTGTAACATGAACGAGACGCCTATCTTTATTCTGTTTAAAAAGCACCAATTAGATTGATTTATCTGGTTTTATCCCAACATAAAAACAGCTTATCTTTTTCCACTCTCCCTACATCACTTTTAGGCTCATCACCAGCAGCTCAAGGAGCAAAGCCCTTTTTGTTTAGTCATTAATATCTGACAGCAGTGAGACAAAAGAAATCCCATTAAATCATTCTTGGTAAGAAGGTGTGACTGATCCAATCATAGCAATGTCCACTGAGAGAGGGGATCACACTAGTGTCTTGACTTCTAGCCAGCAATTTCCACCGTTACATGGTTCAAGTCTGCTCTCTAAGAGAATGAGAAGAATATAAAGGAAGACAAAAAGTGTGAAGATCTTCAGTCAGCTCTTATCAGATTACTAGCGTAGCTTTAGAGACAAAAAAAAAAAAAAAAGACAATGACTAATGCTGAAAAATGTCTCCCGTCATAGTGAATGCTATGCAGTATAACCCCATCCTTTGCATAATATGACCTGTTACTGTTGTTGCATTACAGGGTGCCGATGGCATTCGTGGCCTTAAAGGACACAAGGGTGAAAAGGTAAAAGAAACCAAGGAAGAGACAAATATGAGACACTTGGTTTAAGCCATAGTGGTTCTCATGCTAATTGTAAATTTAAATAAATGAATAAAACTCATATTAGATTTTCCTGCTGCTAAATAAAAAATGAGCTATCAGGACTTTATGTTAACAATGGCTTTTTACCAAGATTATACATGTGTTTCTGATCATGATTTCAGTGTGTTTGCTTCGTAATTGCTTTTTAAAACGATGTCTTCTCATCACACCAGGGAGAAGATGGCTTCCCTGGCTTCAAGGGAGATATGGGTATCAAAGGGGATAGGGTAAGGTTTGTTTGTTTACATTTCACTCAGCTGCACCTGCCAGTCACACCTTCACTCCCGAACGCAGCGTTCACATAAATCACTCTCGTGGCACAACTTTAACTTGTGCTTTTCTAAAAAGTGTTTTAAGTTTTGTTCGAGGTGACCTTTGCCTGCCCTTAAGTGGAAAAGCGTACCCCCTCATGTTACATTAGCCCACTGCTGCCTAAGCCTCTCTGAGCTCAAAGGAATAGTTGGTAATGAGCAAACATGAGGTGTTGTTCCAGTTGCCAGCTGTTCTTTTGTGCGAGTGTGTTTTAAGGTGAGCAGTTTTCGATTTTCTCATCTGCCTCTTCCCCGTCAGTCCTAACCTCCCAACTGTTGGAGAAAAGAAGCGGTGGTTTGACATGTGTACTCCGCAACAACTTCCCTCTCTGAAGTGCATCAGGGATTTACACTGGCACGAAAAATGCCTTGTGCAGTGAGAAACATAACTCACACCAGCCCATACTTCAAACATCAAATCTATCCCTGACCAGGCCGGCTCTAGCTGAGTACAGAGAGGAAGGAGAAATCAATGGCACTTTAAACCCCCTTCAAGCCCGTGAGAGACACATGGCTTCATCCGTGTTTTCCTCTGGAGATCCTGCAGATTCAGATAAAAGCAAAAAATCCAGGAGGCCCTCTGCTGTGGAGATGCACACATGGACTAGACTGTAAATGACTCATTTTGACGCAAGCCTGTGAAAAGCCTGCGTGTGAGCGTGCGCGAGAGGGCTCAATTTAAAGTGGTCTCTTTGATGAGCCCTCAAGCGGGGAGTCAAGTACAGTTTGCTTGATGCCGTTTTATGTAGACCCGAGTGTGGATGTGTGCACGCACTTGCTTCCTTTGCAGTTCGGCACAGTCCTTTAACAAGATAGCGTTCACAGAGGAGCGAGCCTCTGCAACAGCGCCTGGTTGTCAGAGCGAGTTTGTACGCCGTCATTTAGTGCGTGTCCTGCTGGAATGAGCCTGCTTAGAGAGAGAAAAGCAATAATAGGATTGCTGACTGCTTTAAAGGAGGAACGTTGGTTAGCTGGATTCTTTAAGCAACTTTACACTCTAAAAAACTATTAAAGAGGCAACAGGAATAACTCACCTACAAGACCTCGATTTATGGTTGGAGTTTTTGGCACAAATTTGTTGAGTTTTACTGTTTTTTTTTATTGTGTCAAGAAGCAAATTATTATAAAGCTGGACATAAATCATTTTTGAGAATTCAACAGTTAGTGGTGCATGCATTTAGAATACAGTGTAGAAGGCTGTGACACATGTCATGTTATTCCACTATTAGACAAGGGATGGCAGTAATGAATGGAGAAATGTAGGAAGCCCAAGCAATGAAATACATTCACGCTTGTTCATTCTCATGAAAAACAACTGTGTGTAATCCTAATGGTAATACAAATCAATAGGTTATATAATAAATATAGAGTTTCTTTGTGATATTTCATGTTCTGTTTAGCTAAATAAATTTGTTAAAGAAATGAGTGAATACTGTGAAGGCAACACAATTCCCAGTGTTCTTTTTTCCATGAACTTTTTTCTCTGTGCCATTTAGGGAGAACTTGGACCAGCAGGACCCAGAGGAGAAGATGGTCCTGAGGGGCCAAAGGGTCGTTCCGGACTCCCAGGAGATCCAGGTCCTATTGGCCCCACTGGTGAGAAGGTGAGTTTGCATTTTGCTTGAGCTTGTTTCATCTCACAATCAGATAAATGAGCTAAAAGGAAGGGTGGATTTTGTGTCTCTAGTCATGTTTGAGGTTGTATGATATCACAGAAAGATTTAAAAGGAAAATGGTTTTCCTTTCGCTCTGATCTGAACAGCGATCGAGTTTTCATTGCTGCTCCTCTTCATCCTGCTGAGAGCATTAATGGATTCAGATACTGAATCAACCGAGCACTGAGTAGGGCCACTGTAACAATTCAGCAGCCGGTGGCAGCATCATTACTGTTCAATAAGACACTTGGTTCCCTGTTTTTGATAGATGCAGGGGGAAACTTTTTTTAGATCTTTGAGAAAATGCTGAAGTATAATCCCTGAAAAGCCAAAGATTCTGCGCACTCGGCACTTATTCAGTTATTTTGGCAGCAACATATTAAAAGCTTCTTCCTCCTAATAAAATTAATATAAATTGTACAAAAATTTTATTTTTTGTGATTGCATTTGAAAAGTAGGTATTGGTCAGAAAAAAAGTGTTTTTTGTTTTACTTTTTAATAAAATCTGCAAAAAAAAAAAAGTTTTATTTGTTCCTTTCATTAGTGGTGCTCGTGCACACACAAATATTTTTTATATTGCATCCATCCTGATTGTTTACATCCTCAAAAGTAGTATATTGTGAGACTGAAGTTGTGGATGTGTTCTCCTAATAGGAGGAAACCGGCACTGTGTAGACATTTTGCTGATAATTTTAGAACTCTCTCTGGAGCTGGGGCCATTGCCAAGAAAATCTGCTGCTTTGGTTCATTCGGGTGCAGCAGAACTAAGTGCAAAATGGGTGGAAAGAGTTTAATATTAATCAGAGGGCGTGTTTATTTCATAATGAAATTGCATCACCAGTTTAATAGTTCTGAAGCTGTGCCAGTCACAGGGAAGCTTAGCAACAATAGCTCAGCAAATGAAGAAGTGCTTTAATAGGAAATCATGTTATTGTCTGGATTCTGCGAAGCAGTAAGATATGAAAACGGATGTGCAGCCGGAATCAGACTCAAGTTTATTTAATGATGATGGAAATAGATGATCTGAATTATTGTGACAGTAACGGGGGGTATTTTCTCAATTTATCCTTCCTGAACCAAGCAATGTGTGTATATGCTTGTTTATATTAGTTACATTAGGTAGTGCATACTGAATAGATATCACAAAATTAAAGACATTTTCTAAAAAAAAAGCTTTTATTCAATAAATTGTAAACAGGTTTTGATGGGAATCAATATTAATATGACATTAATAATAAGCTGTGTATTTATAACAGTAAGCCATGTGAGCTTTTGTTGTCGTGTAAGTGCATCACATTTCTGTACTAAAACTGCCGAGGACGTTGTTATTTGTGTCACACAATAGACTGTTTGGATCAGATTGGAGCTGTCATTCAGGAGTATCAGGGACATTTTAGATCAATTTAAACAAATGTTTCTCTTTTTGCAGGGTAAACTTGGAGTTCCTGGGTTGCCAGGTTACCCAGGAAGACAAGGACCAAAGGCAAGTGCATGCAATTTTTTTTCAATGGCTTATTTAGGAATAACAGATGCCGTATTCAGTTAAGCTGGCCCAGTTCTCACTATGCTCAAGTTTTTGTGTTTTTTTTTTATGGAAAATGTTGGCATGTGCATTTCAAGCTGTCATGCTGAACTTTGGATGGCTCATTTTTAGACTCTCAGGAGCAAAGCTGCAGTCTGACAACTGGCCATGCTTGAAGCTTTCTGATCAAAGAGGGCAGGATTTAAATATGCTATTTGCTGTCAGCCGTCAGCTGCTGATACGATAACAATAAAGCTTAGCAATCTCATGCTGCATACACAGTTCTAAGCTGGGGATATCTCATGGACTGAAATAAACAGAGGATAAATGTTTATGCTTTTTCTTTCTGAAGATAAACACTTTTCTTTCTCGCACACAGGGATCCCAGGGTTTCCAAGGTTTCCCAGGAGCCAATGGAGAGAAAGGAACTCGGGTATGTTAAATATACTCTTTTTTTATATCAGTCTAAAGGTTGGACATGAACGAAGTCCAGGGACAGGCTTCTCTTTCAGGTATAGACTTATCAAGTGAAGTGGAAGGTGCACGACTCTGAAAATGAGCAATTTTTCCCAAGGACAGAAAGACAATTGCATTCCTTTCTCATTACCACTCACATAACTCCCTTCAAACTAGCAGAAACTTTGTTTATCGCTTTGTGGTGCTTGAGCAATGTTTCATTTGCTTTGTTTAAGGGATGGGCCATTAGCTTGCCTAAAAGAGTAATGGTTTGTCACCACGACTGGAGCAAGGCACATAAAGCTTTTCATCTTCGCAGAACATTTGTGAAGTTTATGAGACCAATCTCTCACACAGAAAGGGGATAATGATGCCTTTAACACAGCTTTACAGCCCTTTCTTGAAACTTAAGAGTCACACAAAAGATGCCATTGTTTTCTCATTAAAATTCCATGTATCCACTGTATTTCTAGCAATGCTGCAAAATCATTATATTGAACTTTACTGTTTACTGAAATGTCATTGACCTGGACCGTAAGGGTGCAAATATTAGTGATGATTAGTATCAAAAGTATTTTTCCAACAGGTTAATGCTAATTCATGATAACTGGCGAACTCCGATCTCTGTAATGACCCAATTCTGTTGAGATCTGTTTGCAAATATTACTGTCCTCTGGAATTAGATTCATTTTTCTGCAAGAGGCAGCCTCTTAATAATGTGAGTGTCATTCCTTTGATCACTGTGTGTGTTCTTCGTGTGCACAGGGAACAGGAGGAAAGCCAGGCCCACGCGGACAGAGAGGACCAACGGTTAGTCTTACTCAGCAGACTTGAGCTTATCTACAGATGGTGAACTTGGCACCTGAACCTTGGCGTTCTTGAGGGAAATCCAATCTGAGCCAATAATTAATCTTAGCATTTTCAGGTCATCAATATCTCTTAGGAGCCTGTCTATGATTTTAATCATCTCTTTTTCTTCTTTTTTTTTTGTTACTTTAGGGGCCTCGAGGAGAGAGAGGACCAAGGGGACCAACAGGAAAAGCTGGACCAAAAGTGTGTGAATTATTTATTTTGCCACTTTTTTGAATTGGTTTTGTAGTAATTCACAGGATACCATTATCTGTATAATTTCAGGGTAACTCAGGAAATGATGGCCCACCAGGACCTCCAGGTGAAAGGGTATGTACCATTACTCCTTTATATGAGTTGTTTCATCCTAATGAAATGTTCAGCTTTTTAATGACTGGTAGTTTTTTTTCAGGGTTTGCCAGGGCCTCAGGGACCATCAGGATTTGCTGGACCAAAGGGCCCTCCTGTGAGTTTAAACTCTTTTCTTAGAAGCATGTCTTCCTATTTGTCAGTTCATATTAATTTAAGGTATTTTTCAGGGACCTCCAGGAAAAGACGGATTGCCTGGACATCCTGGACAGAGAGGAGAAACCGTGAGCATAACATTTACTTCCTAACGTCTGTCAACTGCAGATTCCACTTAGCAGTTATGTGACATATGTTTTTGTTTCTTGTCCTGTTTATAGGGATTCCAAGGCAAGACAGGCCCACCTGGACCTCCAGGCGTAGTAGGACCTCAGGTTGGTCATTTACAAAATTGCAAAGTGTGCAAGTGTTTCAAATTTACTATGTATACTCAAAAACATATAGTTCTGTAGAGGCCTTGTCAACATTTACACAAGGGAAACCTGAATGTGGCATTGACTCGCATTTTTTTTAAAAATAGCTTCTAATTTTGTTAGTCCAACAACAATGCCCTGCCTATATTATGACAGCCCTGACTTAGTTGGTGTGTTTTCCTGTTTCATATAACCATTGGACTCTTCATCCATTATGCATGAATGTCTAACAGACTTTGCCTCCAAGCGGCTCTGCTAATGTCAGCTGAGATCATTCACGAAAGGGGCTTTAATGACTTGTAGACCTCCCACACAGCAAATGCTCAGTTTCTCCTCGCCTACTCCAATAAGAAATGTAGAAATGTAACATCTTCTTTATGTTTAAGTTGTTGATTTGGCTAATTTTGTCCCTTCTGCTTCCTTCCAAGTGTAGTTTGGGTTCTTCACGCTTTCTCTGCATACTCCTTTGGCACTTTAGTGTTTATGTTTTTGTTTTCATTGTTTTTTTTAAACTTCTTTTTTTATATTTACTAAATGCAGGGACCAACAGGAGAAACTGGACCAATGGGAGATCGGGGCCACCCTGGACCCCCAGGCCCACCTGGTGAGCAGGGTCTACCTGGAGCTGCAGGAAAAGAAGGTGCTAAGGTAAAACTCAGAAACAACCCAACCAATTTGTAACAAACATCTTTACACCAATGTTATTACATTTTGTGTTAAGATAATATGAGATAAATTAATTTGTGCTTTGGCTTGAAGGGTGACCCAGGTCCTGCTGGCCCAGCAGGTAAGGATGGCCCTCCAGGACCAAGAGGTTTTCCTGGAGAGAGAGGTCTACCTGGCCCTGTGGTTAGTATTGGCTTCTTCTCAGTGCTGTATAATACCTTCTGACAAAATCAATATCGCTCACAGCTTGGTTATTACATAATATATCTGGGCTTTTAAATTGCTTTAAGGTTGTGTGAAACCTCAAGTATTAGAGATGACATCAGATCTCTCAGTGGGCATTAGAGGAGCAGCAGCACATTCTGGGCTGTTTGTATATTGCAGAGTTTAACTTAACCTTGTGGACTTCTGGTGCTTACACAATTTATTCGATTTTCTCACTGCAAGCATGTTAGCAAAAATTGAGCAGAAATCAATTGTAAAAGCAGTTTGTTTTTCATAACTGAAGGAATAAGAAAAAAATACACCAACTTCTCTGTAATGTGAAGGAGGTTTGCTGCAGTGTTTGTAAATAAGTGTTTGTTCTGTCCGGTCAGCATCTGCTCTGGAGAATAGCAGCTTCTCTGCCGCATGCTGAGCCGGTTTGAAGCTAGGAATGCTAGTGTAAAGCCGGATGTGTGCTTCCCCGACAGATGTGTTTGTTTGCTGAAGCCTTTGTTTTATTTTGCTCCGCAGGGGGCTCACGGTCTAAAAGGGAATGAGGGTCCTCCTGGTCCACCTGGCCCTGCTGTGAGTACAATTTACTGAATCCCCATCCTCAGACTTCTTTTACTTTCTCTGTGTCTTTGGAAATAGTCTACATTGTGAAGTTTTTATTCTCAGTTCTTACATAACATAATAATATACCTGATTTGCTACTTACATAAGAGGGTCTGACCTATTTGATAGGGTAGATGTGCCTGATGTTGTCCTTTAGCTTTGCTGTTAGAATAGGTAACATGGATGTATGTTGCTGATGCAGGGTTCTCCTGGTGAGCGGGGTCCTGCAGGCCCAGCTGGACCAACAGGTCCCCCTGGACGTTCCGGTCCTCAGGGACCTCCAGGCCCTTCAGGCGAGAAAGGTGGACCGGTAAGAACATCACATTGCAAAATTAACAATGTGTACTGTAATGTTTTTCTGCCTGACAACGTGATGTAACAATGTCCCAAAAAAATATCAAGGGAGAGAAAGGACCTCAAGGTCCAGCTGGAAGAGACGGTATTCAGGGACCTGTGGGTCTGCCAGGACCTGGAGGACCTCCTGGGCCACCAGGAGAGGATGGTGACAAGGTGAGTTTCACACTGAAGTGTATAATAGTATAATGCAGCCTGTCTCTCTACCCCTCTGTCACAAAGCTTGTAAATGCAGACTCATCCCTTCAAACTAAACACTAAAGTTGAGATCTCAGCTAGTCATCCTTTCCTTCTTCCTGTGTGACCTTAAATGCTCCAAAGGTAATTTGTCTGACAGAGTTTGCATTGATTAACAGGTCTTTAAAAGGCTAACTGGCCTTGTTTCTGCTTTTTCCTGCTCTGTACAAACAGACAAGAAGAGAGCGGTAGAATTCTGTGCCACTGACAGAATCTCTGAAGTGACACTTAAGTATTCAGAAGCAAAACCAACTCCCTTCATCCCTTCCCAAAACATTTGCAGGAAGATCAGCCACAGAGATACTCAGAGGATAAGCTCTTATTCTTTGAAGAATGCCTCAGTTCTTAACTGGCCTTACAATGGTCCCTGCAGTATAGGCGGACACAGAGAGTACGGAGGATATTTGCAATGCAGATAGAAAGGATCTTGCACGCTAATGTTTACACTCATTCATGCACTTCCTCATTACAAGTCCAGTCTGTGGGGAGTGAGGAATTTTGAGGACTATGGAAGAGACAAAGGACATTGACTGAAACCCAAAAGTAACTGCCTTCATCTATGATAGTTGTTTGCATTATCCCTTATGTAGACACTTTGAAAAAACAGCTTTAGGTTTTTTTATATTATGGTGCAAAACCGGTTCAGATGGGAATAATTATCATTTCTGTTTTGGCTGATTGTACATTGATTCATAAAGCCTCTTCAGTTGTATTTTCCAGAGAAGGCTAGATGTAAATCAAATAGCCAGAGGCTCACAAACTCTTTTGAGAGGTAAAGTATAAATAGCAGAGTACAGATTTACGTGTGCTTCAGTTCTGCTATTGTTTGTGAAAGGCTTTACGGTGCTATAATTTCCTTCATCATTAAATTGTTTTTCATATTATCATCCATTTTTCATCTTTTTATCTTTTCACCTTTATAGGGGGAGATTGGAGAGCCAGGACAGAAAGGAAGTAAAGGCGATAAAGGAGAACATGTAAGCTGTTTGTCTTTAAATCCTTTTACGTAACGTACGTATTTACGTATTTTAAGTAACTATGTGCTCTTCATTTCACATCCTAAAATGTTCAAATAAAGTACTTTCTAGTAAAAATATTTAGTTAATATGGTGAAAAAATAATTTACAGACATTTTTAATGTGGTCTCTGCAGGGTCCACCTGGTCCTACCGGACCTCAAGGACCAATTGGAGCGCCAGGTCCAGCTGTAAGTCAACATTCTGTGGCTCCCCTTCTTTTAGCTAACATGACATGATTTTTATGTGGCGTATCAACTGATTAACATCCACCGCTTCCTTCAGGGTGCCGACGGTGAGCCAGGTCCTAGAGGTCAGCAGGGTATGTTTGGTCAGAAGGGAGATGAAGGGTCAAGAGGCTTCCCTGGGCCTCCAGGCCCAGTCGGACTGCAGGTGAGGAATACAGTGACGAACAGAGATTATGACACTGGTCAAATGTTTTCATACGTCGACATCAGAGCTAAATAATTACATTTTCTGCTAACTCTTTAGGGCTTGCCTGGTCCAACTGGTGAAAAAGGTGAAACTGGAGATGTCGGCCAAATGGTAATAGCTTATTTTAATTGCACACTTAATATTTAGTATAATTACTTTAAAAACAGCAAACAAAATGTGTGCATTGTAACTTAAACTGACCTTTCTCTGTATCATAGGGTCCACCCGGTCCCCCTGGTCCAAGAGGTCCCTCAGGACCTCCAGGAGCTGATGGCCCTCAGGGACCCCCAGGAGGTATCGGAAATCCTGGTGCTGTCGGAGAAAAGGTAACTTTGTCCTCTGCTTTCTCACTGACCACAAAACAGTCGTGTGAATGCAATTATAGTTTCCAGAAGTAAAATGATTAATATTTAATAAGAGAACTGAACATTTGCTCCTATCAAATGCCACTTTGGATACGTTTGCTTGTGTTTTGGGTATTCTTTGCAAAAGAAAGCCAGCTTTACATCACCTAGGAAGATCTACATTCAGTGTTAACAGTTTGTTTGCAAGTCCGGTAAAGATTGTGGTAGATACCCCTTCACAAGGCTTTTGTGGTCATTAATATTTTACATTACTATTTAAGTGATACACTTTTAAAAAGGGGGCCTAATTATTTTTGCTACCAGTGTCTGATGCACAGCAGAGCTAATGGACAGGCTGCCATCTCCAACAGGACAGAGCATGAATAAATAGTCAAAAGCATCATGTTGCAATTCCAAGTTGATAAATGCATTATTGATGACACATCTCATAAAATCAGTTGCAGCTCTTACTTGTTGTTGCTGTCTTTATCATAAAAAGAGCCGCTTTGGCATCTTGCTGAAATGCAGTGTATTGCGCTTTCTCATCACTTTCTGTGAGCAGTGATGCTGTCATTTGTTTTATCTAGTTCAGTCAATAGAATCACCTTTTGCTCCAATATAATCTCCAGCAATAACCTGTCCTCCCCGCATGCAAACGCACACACAATGCTCTTTGGGTGAATCACACTTCAGCTGATCTAGCATTTTATTTGCCAGCCCAGTAAGCTGGCAGAGAACAGGGCTCTGGCTTCTTCTTCTTTCTGTTAAGACATCCCTCATGTATCTGTGATGAGCAGCTGTCTCTCTTGCACTTGGTTTTAGTGTTCTCAGCAGATTTTTCCAGCAGCTCTTTGGTGGACATTGGCAAGTTGTCAGAAGGATAGAGTGGAGGCCTAAATATTCCCAGATGCAACATATCATAAAATACAGTGTGGGCTGCTAAAACATTGGGATGGGTCATAGCGTCTGTTTAATATGGGTTTATTGACTGCAACTAAAAAACATTAACAAAAAAAAAACAGCTTAACACTAATTTAAAGTCAGTGCTAATGTTCAAAATACATAGCTATTCATTGTTGATTGAGTCTAGGTATGTTTATAAAAACAGATCACAGCACAGGCTTTCTTGCTCTGCAGAATTGTGTTGCAGGCTTGATGCTCATCTTCCAAACATGACATGAGCTAATATTTTTCTGCACAACAGGTGTGGCAGACCGGATCTGCTGTAAACCCCAACAGAGAGGATAGCAAGCTTATATGACAATGAATAATGATAGTGAATTGTGTATAGGTGAGTCAACAGGCCAACTATTCAATAAGACAAGAGGAACAGGACAAGATATATGTGCAGGGTCCAGAGAGAACAGTGAGGTCAGCGCACTCTTTGCTTTAGCCACCCAATCTGCCTACACTTGATGGATTGAAATCTCTTGGGTCATCTCTTTCCATTCCCATTTGGGTGACAAGGGCACAAGGACAGTAAAGGTTCCTGCAAATGATGGGATTTTCAGGACCACGCTGGATCAACAAATCCTCCTGCTGATAACACATAGATCTCTCCTGCACACTCATATCATTTACCAACCTTTTCTTTCAGGGAGACGCTGGAGAAACAGGAGAGCCAGGACTTCAGGGAGAAGTCGGCCCACCAGTAAGTGATCTTTTACTTTAATTTTACAGAAGAACTTTCCTTGTTGGAGGATATTGTAAATACTAAAAATCTTTTCACAACTGGAGATAATTAATCTCAGATGCTCAAAAGCTTAACTATTAATGAGTGGAACTTGAACAGCCTGTTTATTTTTCTTTCCGGCTACCTTGGGCATTAATCTCTTGCTTGTAATCGTCCATGTAATTTTAGGGTCCAAGAGGAGAGCGTGGAGAAAAGGGAGAATCTGGTCCTGCTGGTGCTGCTGGACCTCCTGGCCCTAAAGGCCCCCCTGGAGATGATGGTCCTAAAGGAAGCCCAGTTAGTTACATTCCTCTTTTAGCTCCACCAAATATTTTTTAGTGCAAATCAGCACACAAATTAGTATCACACAACCTCTTTAATGCAGTTTTTGTTTCTTGTCAGGGTCCTAGCGGTTTCCCTGGTGACCCTGGTCCACCTGGAGAGCCTGGTCCAGCTGTGAGTTTGTTACAAATCATCAGTTTATCTGTGCAGTTCCCCCTTTCTACCATATTTTGACTCAAAATATTCTTTGCTAAGTTTGTCCTACATTTTAATGCAGGGCTTAGACGGTCCACCTGGTGACAAGGGAGATGATGGAGAGTCTGGTCAGCCTGTGAGTGTCTGCACTTTTTTGGCAATCCTGTGTTATTAATGAATAATAGGTGGACTGTGACTTGACACATTTTTATTTTTAACCAGGGATCACCTGGACCTACTGGGGAATCTGGTCCTTCTGGACCACCAGGAAAGAGAGTAAGTACTGCCTTACCTTTTTTCTGTCTTGTGTTTGCAAATCAATCAGTGCCCAAATGCTGAAAGAATTGTCTTCCATGATATTAATCATTGTTCACTGTTCCTAAACAGGGGCCTCATGGACCACCTGGCCCTGAGGGAAGACAAGGAGAAAAAGGAGCCAAAGTAACCAAAACAAAGATTTTCTATTTTTCTTTTCAGTTTGTACCAAAATATATTAACATCACTAACTGATGGGCAGAAATCAAGGAATGTATGGGTTTTTTTTTCTAAAAGGGAGAGTCTGGTTTAGAAGGTCCCCAAGGAAAGACAGGCCCTGTTGGACCACAAGGATCGCCTGGCAAGCCTGGTTCAGAGGGGCTTAGAGGCATTCCTGGTGCTGTTGTAAGTAGCGTGTTTTTCACAATCACAATCCTTTGCAAGTTAATGGCTGGATATAAAACCATTTAGAGTGTTTGTGTGCACCAGCTTGGGCTAAACAGTAGATAATTGGTAATTCTTTTCAGGGAGAACAAGGACTGCCTGGTTCTCCAGGCCCAGATGGACCTCCTGGACCTATGGTGAGTATACCTTGCCTTTATTTTTCATATGTTTTGCCATGTGTTATTTGATCTGAAAGATTGCTTTCATATTCCTTTCATAGGGCCCTCCTGGTTTACCTGGTTTGAAAGGAGACTCTGGTGTTAAAGGAGAAAAGGTGAGTCACTGTATCATGAATCAAACTGACCTGAATGATTTAGGTAATTGCCTTCATATTTAGTCTAATGAACTTTTTAACTGATTGATTAAATGTGTTTTCCTCTGGCTGTGAAATCAGTACCCTAATGATTGGATTGTGTGCCAGGTTGATGTATGATTGTTTATGCTGGTCTATTATTGACTATTGTATTGATAATATGTTTATATGTGATTCTCTGCCCTCAGGGTCATCCAGGTCTTATTGGTCTTATTGGGCCCCCAGGTGAACAGGGAGAAAAAGGTGATAGAGGTCTTCCAGGTCCTCCAGGATCACACGGCTCCAAAGGAGACAATGTAAGCAAACAGAAAAACAAACAACATAGCAGTGCTTGGATTGAGCTGATTTTTATAATAATATTTTCCATTGAACTAATTTAGTGAGTAGCCATCACTGTTAGTATCTCTCGTTCTTACTGATCTGTAAGGAAAAAAAAAGCTTATTTTTTATCCTTTAGGGCATCGCTGGTCCTACAGGTCCACTTGGTCCCATCGGCCCTCCCGGGCTACCTGTAAGTCCATATTGGTTATAGGTATTGAACAACAGACAGTGTGTCATTTCCGATTGTTTAATTGATTATTTTGGCATTTTGTAGGGTCCTCCAGGTCCCAAAGGAGCCAAAGGTTCATCTGTAAGTGTTTTCTTTAAAGCTTTTTTGCATTAAAAACAGTAACAGTTACATATTAGGTCACACATTAACTAGACTAACTTGATTGGTCTTCCTTAGGGTCAAACTGGACCAAAGGGAGAGACTGGTTCACCTGGACTTCCTGGTCCTCCTGTAAGTAAAAACCCGACCTTATCTGCTCAATCTCCTTATTTTTGTGGCTTTTTTCAGCCCACCTGTTTCTCCAACTGATATTTGTTTCCTTCTATCTACCCCTCACAGGGCCCTCCTGGTGATGTCATCCACCCACTCCCCATCCAGGCCCCCGTCAAAGGAAGAACGCGCAGGAACATCGACGCTAGTCAGCTGGTGGACGATGCAGCTGTGGACGCCAACTATAAGGATTATGACGACGGCATGGAGGAAATCTTTGGCTCACTCAACTCTCTTAAGCTGGAGATTGAACAGATGAAGCACCCACTGGGCACTCAGGCCAACCCTGCTCGTACCTGCAAGGACCTGCAACTCTGCCACCCTGATTTCCCTGATGGTTTGTATTATATTTTGTTTAAAAAGACAAAGCCATATTCTATGTTATCCCTTAAATGATTAACTATAAATTATCAAGCTTTTGGAATTATCCAAATGTTTATAACTATTGAATGGTACATTAAAATGTGCAGGTGCATCAAAATGGCACATTTGTCTCTAAAAGTGTAGAGTATCACTAAACCTAAACAAATTGGGAGTTTAGTAATACAAAAACGGTGTTAGTGTCACAATTGGGGTGGTACGGAGATGCAGAGGTGTGGACCTGAAGGCAGGCAAGATGGAATGAATGATGATCAGGTTTCTTTCCAGGAACAAGGGAAACAGGAGCCAAACATAACAAACACAAAACCATGAATGACTAGTATTTAAGACTAATAAAATGCTAAGACAAACTGAAACCAGGAAGTATATATATGCAGACAGAAATGACAAGACACAGGTGGGATGAATGAGCTAAATGAAATCTGGTGAAATTAATTAACAAGAAATAAGGAAGCAAGACAAAAGCACATGAAACAAAAATAGAATTTATATTAAACTAAAACAGAAAATAAAATAAAATAAAAAAATCTGACTCAATTGCACTCAAACTATGACTGTTAGCATGTGTGTTATATCTGCCTAAATGGCTACATTTGCTTAGCATCTCTACATTAGTTGCCTACAGGGGATAAAAAAAAACACATCCAGATAGATGAACACAAAATTTAAAAATAGATTCAATTTTGCTTTTTCATACCCAGCAATTATACAAACCACAAATGCATGTACATCATATTTTATTTGACCACATTGACCCTTGTTAAGTAACAAAGTAGAATGATAAAAGGGTCTAAAACTAACACACTGATACACTCTATGTGATGGATGAAGTTGGTATTTACCATTTAGTGTATGTGAAAGCCAGATATAATACTGTAAGTGAGGATGATCATGCATTTATTATGAGCAGTTAGAAATATGTTTTTTTTTAGATTAACCAATCATCTTTGAACAACTATACATTAGGTTATACATTTTTATTTGAGTTTCACAGACAAGTTGTTAAAAACATGCTGTACCACAAAAGCAGATGTGACTGAATCTGAATTATGAAACAAAAGAAAACAATCTGTTTGCTTCAAATGATCTTAGCTGCACATGAGGAAACGTGATGCTAAATCATAACACCTATTTATAACAGGGACCTTGTCTAATTCTTGCATTATACATGCTAACTGGGGAGGATTGAGCCATCTGTAATAGCAGTAATGTGGAGAATAATTTATAACAAACCCATTAGGTGATGCAATTGGCAGTATGTAAAATCAGTTGATAACTTTGTTGTAAATTTGTTCTGACAGAAGGAGAAAAACCTGTTGGTTCGGAAAGAAATGCATCAGTTGTGTTACCAAGACAAAAAACAATCTAATTTATAACATTCCCTTGAGATTAAAGATAATCCTCTCAGACAATTTATACACCAAATGATGGATTGTTTTGAGAAGATAATCAACAATTTATTTATAATGAGAATGCAAATTAACTGCAGTCCTGAAGTCAGACATCAATCATGACAACATGCCAAATCTTAAGGCATATCTGCAGTTTATCCATCATGGCTGGTTGCTAACATATGGACCAGTTTATTTGTTAGTTAGTTTAAGACATCACTTTTCTCTTTACATAATCTGGAATATATTACTATAAAACAGCAAGCATTTTAATCAAAGATCAATCACCAGGCATAAAACCATCCCAGAACAGAACATTTGAAAGCATAAGGAGCTCAGTGAATGGCAAATAATCACAACATCTACGGTTGGATTTGATCAATTATATCTGATAATAACTTCACTGATGTATGAGACTGGGGTCTATCATTAAAGGAAAATATATGCTCGACTTAACTCCATTTTTCAGGGAGTTTGCTGAATGTTTACTTTTACAACAGACATAAATTACATTCAGTATTAAGAAAATAAGAAGAGATTTCTTTGACTGATACCCACGCACATGCCATTCAGCATCGGACATCATCCTAACCCCTCTGACTACATGATTGGCATAAAAAGAGGCGCCCTGTAACTGTGCCTTCTTTCTCTCTGTTTTTTCTTCTTCCCTTAATCTCTGTAGGTGAATACTGGATTGATCCCAACCAGGGCTGCTCGCGGGACTCCTTCAAGGTTTACTGCAACTTCACAGCAGGCGGAGAGAGCTGCATCTTCCCAGATAAGAAGTCAGAAGGGGTATGTCTGGCTGCATGCACAGTAGCACAACCACTTGCAACAGACAGGAGAGGGTTCAGCTTCAGTATACTGTATGTAGAAAGGTTTAAAATTTGGTAAAATAATTTTATTTGCTCAACCTAGCACTAATATGCAAGATACAGCAGATTGCTAAATGATTCATTTTTTCCACTTATATAAGAGACTAATTGCTGCATACGGAGTTACAAGGTGAATGCTTTCTTGTTTAACCGCAAACAATTCCCTCTAACTTAGCCACACTCTTGTTTTTTCCAGCTCTATTTTTAGATGGAATATCAAGAGCTCTATTGCTTATAAACAATTTGGCAGGTGACAGACACTTTGAGACGATTTTGGTTCATTATGCATGAGAGTGCAGAAGAAAGGAGAGTAACGGAGTGGTGAAACACTGCCTCTGACAACTCAAGGGTTGTTTAATAGCATAGTGCTACAGCCATTTTAATGATCCCACTCACCAAGCCTCAGAGGAGCAGGGGTTTGCTTAAGCTCAGAATAATGAAGCCGCTTTTTATAGCGTGCTGGTGATAGGCTGCTCTCATTTATGTCAGGAGTAGAAAGAATAGCCCACGCTGTCAGTTTTGGCTTTGAGCACAAAAACACTCCCATATGCATTTTGAGATGGGAAGGGTTATTAGAAGAGCCCACACTTAGCCTGTCCACATGCTGTATAAGCTCAAAGACAAGCCACAGATGCGGCCTTTGAGCCCAGAAAAGCAGAAAGTCAAAGCATGGATATGTTTGCTACTCCCTGCTGAAAACAAGTGAAGGTTACCTTCAAGGCAGCATGGGTTTAATGTACACCATCTCCTAGCGATAAGCAATCTTCGGCCCATCCTTCATTAACGCATTAAGCTATTGATGACAGCTTCATATCAAACCCTGCTTTCTAATTATGGAGAAATTCATCATTGTCATGGCTGAGACCATTAGAGCTGTGTCCCGTAGGCCAAGTCACAGCTTTTAATGGCATAAAAAAGTTAGTACGCCACAGCTGCACAGTGCTAACACTGAGCAGCAGGGACAGAGGCAGCAGTATAGGAGCTCCTTGCAGGCGATCATTTCTTAATTAATCACTGTGTACTGATGAATTTTTAAGCAGCAATTAGCTGCCAGCTACAGTTTATACCATACAAAGTGGTACAATGAGGTAAGAAAATCTTACGTCCCGGTTTAGCAGGTCTGCTTGATCTCACTGAATACTGTTTCAGGTGTGGAGGCTTCCTCAGAGGACAACACGGGAGAAAGGAAAAGCTGAAGGGGGTGTGGGATTTTTGTCAAATCTCTCTCCTTCCTTTAACACAACTTTTTTCCCCTCCTCCTCTGCCTTTTTGTCAATCCATGCCCCCAGGCTAGGCTCACATCCTGGGTAAAGGAGAACCCCGGTTCCTGGTTCAGTGAATTCAAACGTGGTAAATTGGTAAGCTGAACTCCCGACTTCCCTAAGTCCCTTTCCCTCCCTGAATGCCTTTCATATTTTACAGAGCAAAATGGCAAAATGGCCGAAAGACTCTCCAGGCACATGGTATAGTCACTACAAGAGAGGTTCCCTGGTAAGTGGCCTTGCCTGTGGTTCCAGAGTCTTGGCTGAGGTCTTGGCTGAGGTTGGGACTCTGTGCCTGATGCTCTGCATGGTTCTGGTTCTGCAGTAGGAAGTATGTATTAAGCCTGGCATATTGCTTGTGGGTTTGTTACATTTTTGAGATGCATGATTCAGCCTGATTCAAATCCAGTCCAGCTACATGCCATCGATGCTCTTACAAGGAAATGGAGAAGAGGTTTGTGGAGCCAGAAGGCAAGAATTATACTGTATGTGGTGGAGGAATGCATTTGGCATCTAATGAAGTTTAACAAATTACTGAACCCACTTCCAGCTCGATCATACCTCTGCTGCATTAGGAGAGCATCTTGTAAGTGTGACTGGGTGCCTTGACCCCCATGACTCCAAACTCCAAAATATCCCAATGTGAGCAAAAAGCTTTGGACTTCTCATAACGTAAAAGTTCTTTCTTTCACTTTTTTTTCCCAATAATTTCTTGCTCCAGCAAGTCTTTCATCCCCCCCCCCCCCACCACCACCCCCACCACCCACACCCCCACAGAACAACAGACTCCCCCCCTCCTGCTCTCGCTTTCCCACTATGTTAGAGCAGCTCAGAGTC
>JBAMIG010000020.1:4858608-4869478 GCA_037177335.1 Kiunga ballochi
AATCAAAACCCAGGTGCTATTTCCTCTCCTTTGTGGTGCTATGTATTTTTTCTACTTTGTGTTGTTTGAATGAATGAAAGAACATTTTTGGTGATATTACTCCATCCCTTGCAGCCCTTTGACCTGCTTCACTCGCCCCTCTGATGCAGGTGGATCTGTGCTGCATCCATATTGGATTTCCCATTATTATGCTCAAACTGTGTATTTTTTTTTTTTTTTTTGCAATTCATTTCTCTACATACCTACTGTCAGAACAGTTCTGCATGCCCCCCGCCCCCCAATGCTTCATCAGACCACAGAGATGATAAAAGTGTCTGTACCAAATGTTGGAATGACAAAAAGAAACTGGGATGGTGCATTTGGCTTTGCACATCATTGCAGTGTGACTCTGCAGTTCTTTTGGCTCTTGCAGTTGGATCATCTGTGCTACACTCTCTCGATAGAGTTGCAAAGTGGAGATGTTGTGACATGGCTGGAGGGATACAGTTGAGAGATATGTACGAGACCCTGAGCTGTCACCAAAGGTATCACAAATAGCTTTAAGTGGCTGGTAAACAGCTCGGAAAGTCACTAAAGTAGGTAGCCATATGGAAAAGTTGCTCATGCAACATAAAAGTCTTGCTTGTTGGTCTACATATTTTCTTTTAATGTAACAATGCTCTTTGTTGGAACTATGCACTCCATATGCTTATGACCACTAATATCTACCACAGAATTTTACAGCTCTCTATGCATTGGTTCATTCTTTTTATTTCTTCAAATATGTGACTTGAACCATTTATATTAACTCAAAATGCTTGTAGATCTTTGGCTTCTTCTTTTTGTTGCAGTACAGCCAAACTTATCATTTTCTTCTTAATAACACGGACAAACAGCCTTATTTTTTATTTGTAATTTGTACATTTCCAGAACCAGCAGTGATGTTGCCATTGTTTTGTTCTGTTTTGTAGATTTCCGTCTCTGTTTGTTTGTTTGTTTTCACAGTCTTGTCAAACCTGTGTAAGGATAAGAGGATAAAAGATTATATTGGTTTTTATGTCAATAAATTCAAGTTTACTGTGGCCATCCACTCTTGTATGTCCTTTAAAGCATTAAAACTTATCTGTATGCATGAAATTGTAAAGTTTTTTTCTCTTGTTATGAGTTTGTACAGCCGCATGGTCTCCGGTCCATGTCTCATTCATCAGGGTAATGCTACAGATGAAAAATAGACGTGTCTAATATTGTGAAGTGAAGAGAAAATGATGAACTTGTAACTCTTCTAAAGCCAATGTCCATTTGTAGTCTATTTATTGTATTATTTAAAATAAAAAAAAAAATGATACCATAGTGTAAGTGTAAGAACCCCCTCTTTACATGTACATATTATAGTAAAATGCTCTTTTACTTTTACTTTTAATGGAGCCTTTCTTAATGTCCTGACCTAAAATAATCTAATTAGTCTTCTTTTAATTGTGTATAATCAGTGTGTGTGTGTGTGTGTAAAAGTGAATTTATTCCTGAAAATGCTAACAAAATGATAGGATGTCTACTTTACGTGGGATTAAGACACTTATCAAGTGACCTGCAGGGATATTACTCTAGTTCCTCTCTAGTTCCACAGATATACCACAAGAGGGGAGATCACAGACTGCATCTCATGATCAGACCTCCAATCCATCTGCTGACAAATCCCAGCTGATGCTTCCATCAGATCTCCTTGGGTTTATTTGTGGACCAATTATGTATGCATTTCCATGACATCCAGCTCGTTTTTCTGCTTTGCCTGCAGTTTATTATGAAAAGCACAAAATATATATTTATGTCAACAGTACAATCTGCTGTGTGCATTTCTTCAAGTCTTCCCTAGTGATCATTAAAGAAAAGACGTGCTTTAACCCTGTTGTGCACCACTAATTTCAATAATCTGCTTTGATCAGATATGTGCTAGGGAAGATGACTAGCAACACTTCAAGGGTCTCATTAGGAGAAAGACGGTGCACAGTATGCATTAAGCCCAGCACAGCAAATTGATAAATAAATATACAGTGCTGACTGCATGATACCATGATCAATATTTAATGCAGTGTTTACACGATGGATTTGGGACAACAACAGTGCATGAGGTAGCATCCTAGATGAGGTAAGCAGAAACCAAAGTTAATTCCTCATTTAAGCACAGAAATGCTTGACAATTGTAGGGATAAGTGGGGCATCTAAGTGGGTTGGATATGGAGGGAGAAACAGGTGGGATTCAGCTCCCTCTATTTGTGGATATAGGTGATAAATCAAAGGAGAGAAGCCTTACAGATGAAAGATGCAGGGTATTTTGAGATTCGGGATGAGGAAAAGGGATCATTTTACAAAGTGGAGGAAATGTATCCCTGAATATGAAAGTGTGTCGGCTAAGATTTGAAAAGCTTAAGTCAAACAGCTCTGTGGTAGATCTAACAGGTACAATAATCTCACATTACACAGAAGAATTGTACATTTGAAACGATTATACTAAATCGAAAAATACAAAGTCATATAAAAAAAAAACATAAGCATGCAGGATCTAAAAGAGAAGAAAAAAACATCTTAGAGGGAAGAGTGTAGAGGGAAAAACTGTTGAGGAAAGACATGAGAAAATATACGAGCTAGAGAAACACTCTTATTTAGTAAAAATGGAAGGCACTCTTTTTGATTAGAATTTTGTTGCTGTGATTAATAAGGAAAAATAATTTGCATAGTGTTGCACAAGATAAATCATAAGTAACATCAACATGAAGAATTCTGCCCTGAATCTGCAGAAGGTCTCCCCAAAAGTCCTGGTCAGGGTTTCTTTCTCGTCATACATTTGAAATACACGAGATTTATGTATATAAAGTTTTGCATTAGCAAGTGATCCTGATTTTACACCACATCCATTTTTCCTTTCTTGACAGATTCACATCAGCAACTTTTCCCAACAGGCAATGAAAAATGGATTAAAAATAACCCCAGAATATCAGAATATGATTTTGAACATTTTTGATTGATGAATTGTTATAATTTAAAACAACAAAACAAACCTCTGCTCACAGCATAAAAACAAAAGAAAATCCCAACACAAAAAAAGATTACAAGCATTCTGAAAACATGGATTCGGGTCATTAAAACAGGGCGTAACACGGGCCAGGACTGCAAACGCTTTTTGGACGATGCCGTTAAAAAGATATAAAAATAGGTAATCTCCCCTAAAATTTCACTTTATTCATTTAAACACACAATCTTTGAGCTTGAAACATTTCTGCTGCCTTTTAAACTTTTAAATTTAGGGATTTCAAAGACATAAGTTCTGCTGTGCAAAAATTCAGCAGCAGACTGCAGAGCTTTAAACGATATGATGAATGAAAGATATGTAGCTAGCTATAAACCCAACTGGCTGGAACAGTTGGGTCAAAACTTGAATGTACCCTGGGTTTATATCGGGTTCCTGTCATTCAGTGACAAAGAGTGTCTCTGTCTGGGTTTACCGTTGGTCATTTCAGAAGCATCCTGTTCCCCAGGCTGTCGTCACACCCAGACACAAAGTGCACTGTGTTTCTGAATGTCACCGTCATAAAAGGAAACCTCTCCCTGCTGCCATAATTTGACGACTGTTGCTCACACCTCTATTCTGAGATTGCTTTGGAATGAAGAAGCTTGCATGTGAAGCATGGCTGATTCAATTAATGACACTGAAAGGCTCTTTCAAAGAACATCTCAATATGAATGCACAGCTCTCAAAGTCTACATTAGGCTAATCATTAAATGTTAAAAAAGTACCGTTAATGTGTGGTGTGGGCTTGTCGGGGCGGAGCTGGAGGGTTGACATTTAAATGGAAATTTGGGACACAGCCTTGTGTTAATGTGTAATTGCTTTGAGCCTGTGGATCCTCAGCTAACAGAGCCCATTCATCGCTAGGCCCCTGCACCACTGACCTACTTACATGTGAATCAGATAGAGAGAGAAAGAGATCGTGTAACAACACAGGCACTGACATATTGGAATATTAATACCAGGCTTTTTCAACTCTAATAGACTTTAAGATTGAAGAGAGGCTGTAGTTTAAATTGCTGGCTTTCTAATGTGATTAGAGCGAGCCACACAAGCATTACGCATGGCTGCACCATTTAAATATCACTCCACATCTGTAGCTCTTGCTGTTCAGGCATAATAATCACCTTTGAACAACAAGTGACATTTATCAGCATAAGCAAGCTTCTGCTTCTGTTCTTTAACAATAACAATCATGATTTGAAAATGCATCTTACTTAACAGTGTAAACATCATGTGTGTCTGCAGAGACAATATATGAAACATTTTCATCATGTCAGCATTCAGTAACGTCTTTGCACTCTATTTCTTTGACTGAATCTACCCGCCATCTCACAGCTACAGGCCCTCAGTCATTAGCTGATTCAATTAGATCATGCAAAGGCCAGTTTGAATGCACAACAACCTCAGTCTGAGTCATCTCTTACATTATTGTTAGGTGCAATTATGCAGAACAAGAGGAGTTCATTCCGGTGAGCGGACTATCAAATTATAAAATAACCTTGTTGGTTTAAAAATGATGGTTAAATACTATAATAAAAACAGAAATAAGAATAAAAAATAAACATCTACTAATAATAATAAAGTAAGCAGACATGTCTTGTTTTTAGGAGATGTGAGTCTATTTTTAAGAACATCAAGGACATGTCCTTAATGTAATTATTGGCAGCAACTACAGTAAAATATAAGTCAGATTCAACAGGTTTTTTTTTATTTAAATAGTATTAGTAAAGCTAATGTCTGTAAAGGGATTCTTTGTTGTTCAAAATAAAATACTGACATCAGTCATCCTGTAACAAATAAGATAAAATTAGCTAGAAATGTATTTTGGGTTTCCTTTTCCATGAATCTCTAATTAGTTTCTAGATACTGACATGGCACGTGTATGAAATGATTTATGGCTGGCTGTAATTTAAGTCCAGTGGAGTTTAAATTGTGACAAATGTGTGAATGTTTAAAAATACATTATATGTCGCTTAATAAAAAAAAAACTATATGTGGCTATATATAAAAGTAGTGGGGATAGGACTAAATAAGAGGCACGTGTATATTTATTTTTGGTATCTGTACATGTTATTTCATTAAAAAGGAAAAAAAAAACAAGGACTAATGAAGCAGTGGGATTGAGCTTTGACTGAATCATTTGACTTTGGATTTAGAGTAAATAAGCTGAATTGTTTGCACCTGATAAAATGTGCATAAGAAATGTCCCACAGAAAAAATAAAAGAAGCACAGATTCATTAGATAGTGGGTCTGTCTAATAACCTGACATTATAGTGAAGAAAAAATCCTACTTTTACAATTCATGTGTGGCACATTTACATGGATCTCCCTGTGAAAAAAAATCAAAACAAGAAAAGATTGTATCAGATGTCTTTTTTTCCCCAAATCAGAAGCAGTTTATCTAAATGGTTGGCTTCTTACTTAAAAAATATGGTTGGTCTGTTGCTGCTTTTGGTCTCATTTGACATTTAATTAATCAGGCAGATAAGGAAAAAGATAAACCTAATGAGGTTTAATGACAACAATGTCTTGCCCCCTGGGCTGGACTCTGCCAGTTTGAAATCTGAGAAGATTTCTTTTTAAAAATAGCCAGAAGCTTGGCCCTTTTTATGTTACCAGTTTAACATTATATGAACCCTCTAGGTGTTCCCACCATGCAGCCCAGTGTTTACAGGTTGTGCATGTTTAGCAGTAAGAGTATCAGAGAAGAGCAGTTCTGCTTCTACAAATTGTGTTTCTGCCACAACGTATTGGTTCAAATGCCTGAATGTTGCAGCATCAGCATCATCACCACCATGGATGCGTGTGGGAGAATCCTTTCTTTTGGTGTGCAGGGATTCACTAATGAATGTAAAAACTCCTGATAACATAGCTGCACTGATGCTATAACTTTTCAATCTTCAGAGCTTGAAAGCATTTCAGCTGCATTTCCAGGTAGGTGTTTTAAATATATTTTCATTGTGATGCCTCAGCAAAGGGAGAAAATCCTGAGCTCCTCCCGAGATGTTTCAGGCATTTTAGAAAGAAACTTTTTCTGTGGGAGGGAAATGCAACTATTTTCCTTGTATTACCCATAAAATGGATCTCAGAGGAGCAACAAAACTGCCAGTACAGTCAGAAAGATGTTAAACACTGCAAACGCCCACACAAAACTGCCACATAAAAATACCTCCAGGTGTCTGAGCTCTGATTTAATTAGAAATACTAAAGCACTTGTAAAAATGTGGAAATTTATTTAGATCTAATTGTACGATTACTATTAGTATGAGATTAGGGAGATACGGATCAGAAGATGTGATTCTGAGGGGTTGGTGAGAGAGTTAAAGTCTAAAGAAAACAGAAAGAATTGTAGCATAAAAGGATGAAAGAGGAGATAATTCCAGCGGTACGGCTAGATGGGAGAGAATTAAAAAAACCAGAAGAAAAAAGAGGAAAGAAGTGAAGATTTTTGATACGTTTTTCCCTGCAGGTATGCAGGTGAATAACACATGAGTTTGGTTCAAATTTAGAATAATATTCTAATAAGTGTCAGCAGACATCATTAGCATGCTGAGATTGAATTAGGATCACCGTCCTTTGTTCCTCTCATCTGTGGTCCCTGGGAATGAGAACATCTGGGATGTTGTTAAATTCAGTTTCTCAGAAGATGAGATTCCCAGGAGGGGGAGGGGGGTGCTCAGATGACTAGAATGGAAAGAATAACTTGAAAGAATTGAAAGACGGCCATATTAACACGAAAGCCTGTTTCATACTGCATCTAAGTTTTGGTGGAAGAGATGTCAGAAGAAAGACGAGTTCATGATGTAATCCTCCACATCGGAGTGAT
Source organism: Kiunga ballochi (assembly GCA_037177335.1). Lineage (NCBI taxonomy): Eukaryota > Metazoa > Chordata > Actinopteri > Atheriniformes > Pseudomugilidae > Kiunga > Kiunga ballochi. The sequence goes on from JBAMIG010000020.1 coordinate 4,865,479, forward strand.
GTAACTACTTAGCTGCTAAGGAGCTAACCATATGACTTTGAATCATCTCCCAGCAGGAAAAGCTTTGTCTCACTCATGTAAAAACTTAGCACTTGATTTAATTAGATCATCTTGTTTCACATCCAGAAGGAAGAACATATGGTCCTGCACTTTTCTCCCTCCCCTTCACTCACGTATAGTTGCTCTGTTCTATTTTCAGAATCCTGGAGTAACAGCTTTGAAGCTTCAGCCTTCTCCTCCACGTTCCGGTGCTCCCCTGTAGAGAGATGGGGTCAAATAGACCAGAGTCATGGGCACCCAAACAACAGCCAAGGACAGGCCCAAATCAGCATTTATTACTTCTCCTACACTCTGTGTGACAGCGTTTTTAATTTTTTATTTTTTTTTACTCTCCTGATTTTATTCAAGGGAGATAAATGAGGACAGAGTAAATTATTTAGTGAAAAGATGCATTTTTGCTGTTTTGTTTCTGAGTTCTGCTATTCTACCCAAACACTGAAAATGGGTTACAGTATAAAAACATTAACCTGTATTTATTTCTAATTCAGAAGAAGCCCACGTGTTTGACTGCAGGAAAAAATAATGCAGCACTACTAAAAAGTGAACTAAAATTGTATTGCTACTTATAAGAATCACATAACTTTACATAACCGCTGCATTTGTTTGTATTATTGTGTCTTAGAAAATGGCAGGAAACTAAAGCATCCAGGCTCCTATGGATGTTTATTTATCTGAGGAAAAACTGGGCTAAAAAGACTGATATAATCTTAGTAAATTAATTCATGGGAGTTATTTATTTGTTTATTTATTTTTATCTTTATGCTCTCCAGAGACTGATGTGGAAGCTTAGAGAACGGTTTGGTGTTGCATTATAGGAAGGTGATGAGCTCTTTTGGGACTTGACATTTTCAGTTGGAATAGTAAAAATGCACATACTTGATATACAGAGAAGGGCCTCCTATTGAAAGTTATTAAACACAAATTATTTTTGGCTCCAACTTTTATGTTATCACAAATGCCCAATAACCATGTTCTAAAAGCACACATGGTGAAAAAATGAGAAACTACTACATGATATGAGAGCAGTGAAAGGTAGACGATGTGAAGGAGCATGCACCAAGTTTTGGTTAAAGTTTAAAACATGTATTAAAAAAGAGAACATTTTAGCCTTATTTTCTTTTCTTTATCAAATTTTAGTGACAAATATCAACAACAAAATGGAAGAACAAAGGTTTCTTTTAAATGTAAGAATTGCAAAGATTGCCTAATTTTATTTATTTAGCACTTTACAAAATCCATAAAGGGACCACAGTGCTTTACAAAAGTTTAATACATAAAAGTAAAAAGAAAGTACATCATAGACAGTGAGACAATACAAGATATTAAAATCCTATTTAAATAAATACATAAGTTCGGATTGGAAAAATGAAAGATTTGCAATATTGTGTAAACGCAACAGCAAAGAAGCTGTGTTCATTCTTAGACCTTGATTCTTCTAAGACATGAAGCCACTCCTGCTAGCAGTAATGTATCGTCCATCTGGACCTTACAGTTTCTGACAGACTTCTCTGATGTCTTATTAGACTTAATACTTAAAGACCAAAAAACGCTTTTGTACTGGGTGTCTTTAACATTCATGGTGGTGAAGAAAATAACATAGATATTGCTTAGAACTCTAAATTAATTTGAATTAATATCACAAAATGTCCGCAGACCTACTCATTCTCATCATCATATTCTTGATCTTGCATTAATTCTGTCACTTTGTCAAATAATTCATCAGCATGTGTTGAAGTAGAACTTGGATGTCCTCTGTCATATTAACTTGTAGCCTGTAATGCAGAGGTCCTCCAGAGCCGGTGTCCTGGAGTCTTTCTAAGTGTCCCCATTTCAACACGGCTCATACAACATTGTGCTAGTTATATAATACTTTGAACAAGATGTGTTTCAGTGGCACACTCTGAATGACTGCAGGACCCTGGCATTAGAGGGATGGAAGATCCCTGCTCTATTAGCATAACATTTAATGCAACTTAATGCTGTTTCAGTAACACAGAATACTAATTGTCAAAATAATAGCAAAGAAAAAATGCTTGTTTTATTTTTTGAAGACCAATCATGCCTAACCAGGCAAACCAGTACACACTGGAATATATCATATATGATTCAGAGATCAGTTTTTCTTGGGTGGGAGGCCACATCTCTCAGCCCTGCATCACCACATGTCCAATAGATTTAAATAGCACAAGTGCTAAAATCAGTTCAGTGTTTGTGAGCTCAACTGAATATTTCATGATGGTGTTTAAATCAAATGACTAACACTGCGTATTTCTCCTCTGTGCTTTCAATTCCCATTAAATCATTTGTGGGATAAAATATTAAATCAAAGCTCGCTGATTTTAAGATGGAAGTTTGGTCTCTATAATGTCTGCACACATTAACATTCATACGTTTTTCTGTTGATTTCTGCTGACAGAAACACTCCCCCTCTTATGTCTTTTATAATAAAATTGACCCTTCTAGCCTTGTTTCTATATCCAGTCTGGCTGCACATATATTTGAGTCATACCACAGTCTACTTCATATTTTCCTACAACTATGTTCGATAGCAATGGCTTTTTGTACCCTTTTCAAATCTTGAAAAATGCCAAAGAGCAACCTTCCTAAATTTAATTTTCTTATTGATTTAAGTCACCTGGATTCATCCAGCTTTACTCAGCCCAGCCAAAAGTAGATGTAGAAAAAAAAGAGAAGATTGAATTACTAAAGAGCAAATATACCACCTCAGGTCACAAAACATGGAGGTAATTTATCACTGTCATTTCAACATCAACACCTCCACGACAGGTCAAAAAGATTCCCCTGATTAAACATCAACCGAAGACAGTAATGCCACAAAGAATCAAACCAGTGAAGCATCAACCAGTAGGATGACTTTCATTTGCTGTCTGCAAAACAAGTCGGATGTCCACACAGTTGAAAGCACAATAATCACATTGTATAAACATTGTTTTTCATGGTTGTCAATTGATTATTTTAGTACTTTTTTCCTTTAATAAACAGTTTGCGTAATGAGGTTCAACTAACGAGCATCTCCATTTAAAGCAAACAGAAATATAAGTGCATTATGAATCAGTATAATTTTCAAGATTTGATGCAAAATCAATGTAAAATGGATTTTAACACACATTTGCAGTTTATCAGGCGGATTGTTTGACTAAACATAATAAAAACATTCCTGCTTCCTGTGACAGGATCTGAGATTTATAAAAGCTTAGTTACTGAAATTTGGATGTAAAACATTTCAGTTTAACCACAAGTCGTTGTTTTTTCAGTGTATTTGAACCTTTTGCTTATTAAATAATTTTATTAAACCATGTGCATTCTGTTGGTTTTTGCTTCTTGTCCTTTTTCTGCACCTTTATTCAGTTACTGACTGGAAGGCACCTGTTTGGTATTTATACTTGGTTACAGCATCACCACCATTTGCTCGGTGTCTGCCATGGTTTGATACACTCCTCTTCCAAAGCGATGTACACCTTTACAAGGCAACCCAGTTGTGTGGATGTATTTCCTCTTGATTGCTTGATTTGTGGTTACAGCCTTTTGGATTTCTAGAGAATTCTTGTTGAATTTGTGCGGTAATTACCCAAAAGCAATAGCATCACAACTATTAGCTCGGTGCAACAGTACATTTCACAATTGTTCTTTACCACATAACTGTTATTGTTTGCTCCTTTGTGTGATTGTTGGGATCGTTCTTTTCATTGTGTTTTTGGGACTTTGTCAAAAGAAGAGCTTTTGATTTTGGGCTGCATGGTGGCGCAGTGGTTCGCACAGTGGCCTCACAGCAAGGAGGTTGCTGGTTCGAGCCTTGGTGTGAGCGGGGCTCCAACTGGGAACCTTTCTGTGTGGAGTTTGCATGTGTTAGCGTGGGTTCTCTCCGGGTACTCCGGCTTCCTCCCACAGTCCAAAGACATGCACCTTGGGGATAGGCTGA
>JBAMIG010000020.1:4882512-4898324 GCA_037177335.1 Kiunga ballochi
TATATATATTCTTTCTGGATGTTATTGTACTGGTCAGGGTTTAAAGGAAAAAAAATAGATTAAACACTTTCTGGCCTCCTTTCTTCATGGTGCTAAAATGTAATCACATCAGAGTTTAAGCATAGGCAAATTCCAACCAACAGAACTCTGCTCTACATCTGACAAATGGAGTAAATTGTATTAATGCTATTACCCTTTAATATCAACAAACAGAGGGGAGGTCTGTTTTTGTTTTCAATCTGTTCCACTTAGAATTTCATCACTGACTCAGCTCCGACTGCTATAAAGTAGCACCATGTGATTTTGTGTTTGTATCTATCATATTTTGTTGCTGCTGGTACACTCCACCCCTGTCACTCATCTCTCTTTTTCCATTATCTCTGCTCAATCCCTCCATCCTCCTCCACCCTGACTCACACACTTTCTGTACCTTCCCTATTTTGTCTTCCACTGAACATTTATAGCTCCACTGAATTTAAACCCCCCTCTCTGCTATCGCACTGCACATTGTCTGCTTCGTTGTGCCTCTTTGTTTACCTCCCCTGTCTGCAGTTTTTTGCACCCACCATCACTTATTTTTGCTACTCCTCTTTTATGTTCCATCAGTTGTGATTTTCAGTTTTCCTCTTTGTATTTTGTTGCCCTTTCCTTGGCTGGGGTTGGTTTTGTCTTTCTCAGACGGCGAAATGAACATTGTATATTGAAACGCAGCGTAGTGGATAGAGTACACTTTGGATAAACAGAAACAAACAGCTGAGTTACAACAAATTACAGTTTTTTGACCTGGAAAAGAATGGCGGTTACATTTTATAAAGAAGCTTCTCTGTTAGTTTTGGAAGTTAACTTCCCCAAGCTGCTGATGTGGAGATACTGTGTTGAGCCAAAGAAATAAACTGGGAATAGTACAAGGCCTAGTGAAAGCTTTTTGAGGTGTTACTTTCATCATCTCTCTTCCTCCATGGGACAAAGGGAAGCACATTCACTTCTGGACAAAGCCCTTTTAAACCCTGGCTCGTACCCAGTGTAAAGGGTTATATAAGGTTTAGATAGACATGAAAGGATTGATCTCTAATTGGCTGACCATGTTTTGCAGTAAAAGTGCTCTCTCGGACTTCTAAAGCTCATGAACAGTAAAGGGGAACACAAATCAGAGCTGTCAAAAGAGAAAAGCAAACCAGAAGATAAGGTGAGCAAATGGCAGCAGCCAGTGCACCAGAACCAGCATTATTTATTAATTTCCCCATATTCTGGCTGTCAAACTGCTCAACACAGACAGTTGTGTTTTTTATACTTATGATAACTGATGGTGTTGAGAAGACCTGACAGGCTTAGAGAGCTGTGTCATAAAGATCATCAGAGGATGATCTTTATGACACAGGAATTGAACCACAGGTACAGCTTGTTAATAATGTACATCCACCAGACTATGATGAGTGAGGAGCTCTGGCTTTTATTTTTTAAAGGAAGCATATCTTTTAATAAAGTATTTTTTCCTTCAGGCTTGGTTAGCTAAAGCGCTCATTTGCAGTAATTTTGCGTGCATCTCTTAGCTTGCTGAGAGCAGCATTAGCACAAAGCAAATTGAAGGACAGTATTTACTCCTGCTGGGAAACCTAATATGAGAGACAACTTGTTTAAAAGCGGCATCGTCTTCAGGAGAGTAAAGAGGGAAATCTCAAGTTTCCCCAAGGCGGCAGAGAGTCTGTCCACTCTCACTCCAGGCAATTCCTCCTTTTTACTCACTTAAATGTCCAATCGTCAGAGATGAATAGCAAAAAAAAACAAAAAAAAAACACAATCCCTCATCTTTTTCAGTGTCTGCATGTATAAATGTGTAAAAGTTTTCAGCTTGGGGAATAAATGATTGGCATGCTTAGTTATTCCATAGAATGCATGATCAACCAGCTACTGTGATGTAGTGTGGAATCTCTTCTGCATACTTATTGAGCTTTTTCTAAATCCTTCTGAAGAGCTCTTGTCCAATCACGGCTTAGTTCCCATGCAAGCACAGCCCACCGGTCAGATTGGGAATACTTCACATTGTGGACGACACGTTCACTCAACTTAAGTGTTTGGAGATGAGAAACTCTAAGTGTAGAAATCAAACTGTAATGCTTGTTGGAAGGTTATTATCTGCTATGCAACACTTTTTGCTTGTGCTTGGTTGAATAAATCAATATCACATGTGGGACATTTTGCTTTATGTGACGTGCTTTGAAAATCAACAAGCCAAACCAACTGTCAATTTTCCACATGTATGAAGTAAACTGATTGCACGTCCAACTGTTTAGGGTAAGAGTGTCCAAAGTGAGTCCAAAGGGCCACTGTCCTGAAGATTTTTTCATGTATACCTGTTCCAACACACCTGGCTTCCATTAAATAAACACAAAAGCCAATCAAGTTCAGCATAATGACTGATTACCTGAGTCAGCTTTGTTAGACCTAGGACACATGGAAAACCTGCAGGACCCGAGGACTGACTTTGGACACCCCCGGGTGTGTCTTGTAAATTAAAAACAAACTGTAATGGAAAGATAACACACTAGCATGTAAATCACATACATTTTTATTGAAAAAGGTTGCACAGTGTAATAATGCAGCTTTTCCACATGCAGGACTTGCTCTGATGGAGGTTGAAAGCAGCAGTGTGTGTTAGTGCTGATTTCAGTCCATGTGAGCATCCAGTGGAGGTTTATGGAAGAATCACCAAAAATTTCAACAGAGAAATGTTCATTTTTATGCAAATTACGCCCACTGGATAAACTGCTTTGCCAACTTATTTAAAATGATGCACTGAGATGAATTTGAACAGTGTTGGCGATTAATTGCCATTGATTGGCAATAGCAAGAAATTAGTATGAAACACAAAGATTTGAGTGCATAAACTCAGCGTGGTTACATTTTAGAATACACTTTTATTTAATATTTTGGTACTAATGTGATCTTGAAGACTGGAATTGATCCTCCTGTCTTTTAAAACTCATCCGTTTTCACCCTCAGGAAAATATTCATGAAGCTTTTGTTGTAGCAAGCCATTGAATCCTCTCATCAATGACCTGGTAATCCACCTTAGCAACTTCATATTGGAACATCTGTGACACTGAGATGCTTCGTGGCCCTGACCTCAACGTTTACCTCTGCTATGTTTGCTGCAGCAGCTTAAATTCTTTCATCATTGAGACCCTGATCTCCTCAAAGAACATGCTGCTTGGCATTTATATTCTTCACAGCTTCCACTGAAACACTGCTTGCCTTCCTCCCTCGAATCCCACTAAATATGCCAAAATGTTCAGATTACAGGAATCAAATTTGAGAGAGGAGAAACAAACATCTCCTGCTGAAAACATCCAGTTAATAAGAATGAAATCAGACTACCGCTGCACAGGAAGACATTTGGTGAATACTAAAACACAATTGTTTTTTTTTTTTTTTTGTCTCATGGACTTTAGGAGCCAGCATGTTATTAATTATACATGAACTGTATTACAAAGAAATAACACTTCCTTCTGGAGTAAAGCAGCTCTGAACTCTATACACATCATGTTAGCTACAGTAAATAGCTAAAGAAAAATAGCAACTATGGCACACAGAGCATGCCCAAGAAAATGATTGTTAGCATGAAAAGGGTGCCACAAGCGAGCTTAGTACTGCATATTGCTGATGAACGATCCACCAGCCCAGCTAAAATTAGCTAGATTAAAAGAAAAGAATCATATCCACAGTGGCACAAGTTACTGCATCTTTTGTAGCTTGCCAATTTCAGAGAAGGAGCCTCCTTTTCTCATCAAGAAGAGAAGCAGCACTCTCACAATCTAAAGATTTGTAAGCCTGTTAATAATGACCAGCGTGATGCAAATTACTCATCCGTTGCTGCTGTTGGGCATTGACTAGATTGTGGAAAAATCAGCCGTAACAATGTTTGGATTGATTCTCTGGTCTGCAATGGAACTCAAATTCATTTATATTTCCACTACAAAACAAAGTCAAACACAGAAAGATATCATATTAAAGCCTGGGGATGTTTGCTGAAATCACATTACAAATTCTGTTTCAGAATGAGGAGTTAGCAGGGCTCGGCCTGCTCATTATCACACTATTTAACCCTCCCTGCCAGCTGGAGCGACCGCAATTCTGACAAATATGAGCGTGGTTTAATTTTACATGCAGCGGATGTGAGCTCGTCAGGTGATTTTGGGAACACATCAAAATCAGTTCATCCTGACTATGTTTTTATGTTATTAAACATACAGAGAAATGCTTCTTTATTCTTTTTCAAGCTAAAACTATTTACTATGTCCAGTTGGAACAAAATTCCTCCTCCTGTGATCTGCCATCTGCACATCAGCGCACTCTAACACGGTGTGAATCTGTCAACACAAATCTAACTCAGGCGAGTACTCTGCTCACAGACAGCATTGATATATGGAGATGTCACTAAGATACCCACAACTTCCCCCTATAAAATGAATAATATATATATGTGTTGTCAGAAGGCAGCTCTGGAGGGTTATGTTGATTTACTCTCTTCACTGTGGAGCCTCCTGAGATATTAAATAGTCGGTGACTTTATAGAATAATAGTAACTGTTTGATACCTCAAAGCCAGATGAGAGTGTTAGCTAGCATGATGTATTGATGCTAAATTAATACCCATCTTCTAAAGGTTTGACTAATCGCACCAGTCAACAGGCTGAGAAATTCACTTTGTACATCTAAAAATCAACTAATGCCAGCTCCTATGTGTGTTTTTAATAAGTGTTATCTGTGAAGTGACTATATGATCAATGTAGCATGAAAAAGCACAGAATGAACCAAAGCTCAGGGAACACATGATTTTTAGTCCATGGAGTATATGCACTTCCTACCACTAGCTTCTTTTTTATTGAACAAATTATGATTTTTTTGTACACTGTTTTAGGTGATTAGAGGATTCATTTTAAGTGTTAATATAAAACTGGTGTTGTTCAGATGTAACGCTGAAGTTGTGATACATGTATTTATGTCCTCTTTATTTGACTTTTGCAATGAAGTCAGTCAGACAGAAAGCGGCTGCCGGATTATTACCTAGTTTAGGCACACAAAATGACACATACATTTAGATTTTTTCCCCCGGGCTGCTTTTTTTTAATTACTAAAAAATACACATTTTATTTGTTTTCAATCATGCAATCTGCTTGTTTTGATCTTTCTAAGCTGCTGTGTCAATATGCAGTCTTTTCAGACATCGCTGCAAAACTTTGAAATGATTTCCCATCTCACATGCCTTCACTTTCTGAGCTCAAATATTGTTTTCCACACTTTTTACTTGTGGTGTAATTTGACTTTTGTACTTTTTTTGTCTTTTATATGACCTGTTTTAATATAATATTTTTTTTTATTTCCTTTTCCTTTTGCCCTTTCATCTGTTATGGTTTAGTCCTGTTGGTTATTCAAAGTCCTATAAATAACTAATATGATAAAAATATTTTTACTCATGATAAATAAGTATTTTGTCATGTCATTTACTGTGTGTCCAGATAATAACAGTAGTTTCAGTTGATGTGAAATGGAGACTAACGTTCATTAATTTCAGTGGCACAAAACCAATTTTCTTGGCTTGGTTTGAACAGAGTCTGACTTTACAAGAACTGCAGAATATTTGGGGTTGAATTAAAATGTTTTCTTTGTGCAGTGAAATTTTCACTGTCAAGGATGGTATGTTACAGATTCCAACCTACTTACAGACAGTCTGCTACATTAAAAATTACTAGTATCCTGAGTGCTTTTAAGCAGCTGCATGGCTTGATAAGTGTTGGGTAGGTAGAGCCAAAACATATTCTTTTTATGTTAAGAATTTCACCATCATGAGTGTCATAACTCTCCACGTGTTGTTGCTTTCTAAGCTTTTAGGGATTGTATGCATGCATGCATTTAAACATAATTCTAGGCCATGTATACTTACATGCACATGCATCACAGGAGTATTTTGAGTTTTGGAGAGAAAAACAATCCATTTAGTTTTAGACCAACTTCTGTTCCTGTCTTTTTCAGAAAAAGTTACATGTTTAAGATAGACAATTCTAAACAGTCTGCAGCACCAATCCCTTTTCAGTTGGATAATACAGCCTGTTGCACTGGTAGAATTGCAAAGAGAGATTGGGAGACATGATGAAGATTTCAAAGTATTGCCTTGGGCTTAAAATTTCGATCAGAGAAAAGATCCTAACTTGAAGTTTTAAGACAAAGGAGCTTCCACTAATGCCTTGCTGGACATCTTTTAAAGGCTCTATTGCATTCAAACTAGCAGGTATCAGTACTCTCATACTCCGTCATATCCGTCATCTATCCATTTTCCATACAGCTTTATCCAATTTGGGGTCGAGGGTAACTGGAGCCTATTCCAGTAATCACTGGGCGAGAGGCGGTGCTACATGTCTACATACAAAATAATATGAATCCAAAAGATATTACACTCTGAAGACAATTGCACATGTTAGAATCTGCTTCAGGATTTGTTAACAATTTGTAAAAACTCAAGCTGCAGCCAAGCTGTGTTGCCCCTGCATGTGTGGCTCTCACACATGAAATCAGAGCATTAGTGCTGCGACTATAGCGCGAGAAAGATCTGTTCCATTTTAAATGAATTCAGATCATTTCCGTTGAAATGTGATCTATTCTTTTGCTTATCCATATAAAAAAAATCTGCATTGGCAGGTATTTAAAATGCTATATAAAAATAAGATAAAAGCAAAGATTCTTGCATGTACTTGGATTTTTACATCTCTTTATTGTTGACATTGTGAACCCAATACATGTATGTCAATATATGTCCACTTTGGCATTCCAGTCTTGCAACTCATTTAAAATAAAGCTACTGGAAGAAAGCAGCTGCCAGTTAATAAGATTAACATTTCTTATAAAAAACAGGAGCTTGTTTATTTCTGGCGCTCTTGGCAGTTGCTGATCTCTCACTCTGCAGGATCCCATGAGATATCCTTTGTTTTATATACAGGTGTAACAGATGGAATGGTATCTGGTTGGATTATGGTATCTCCTTTTGTGGTGTCTGTTTTTCTTCTTGTGTTTGCTTTCTCTTTCTCTGTTTTTTCTGGCCGGTCCAGCAAAAACTATTCGCTTAAAATTAAAATAAATAAATAAAAATTCTGATTATCAAGAGGATCTCTGTATATACATATATGCATGAAGATCTTCTTGACAGAGCAAATTTGCTCAGCACAGTATAGCAGCCAGACCATCATTCTGCCTGCTTTGATGCTGGACAAGACACGTTTAAAAAAATAAATGAATAAATAAAAAACAGGAGTTACTTTCCTTTCAAAATACTCTAAATTGTGCTACACCACACAATCATTATTGTTGGTCATCATGGAAGATTACATAGCTTTTTCATAGCTTTTTCCAAGGGTAAAATCCCATTCTTCATATAATCCTGACTTTTAGTTTTGCTGTTCATACTCTAACAGTCTGGATGGCCATTTTCATCAGTGCTCTTTGACCCAAGGTATTACTCATTTTTTAAAACCCCCTCGAATCCACTGTATAACGTCTCCAAAATGAAAAGCCAACCCTGCCTCTAGACAAGACTGACAAGGTTAATTTCTGCAGTTATTTAAGTAAAGTGATTTTAAATAAACTATTTTTTAAACTGATAAACCTTTGACTCAATACATTTTTTTCTGTTTTTAGAATTCTAAGATACTATGTATGCATTGGTCCTCTCTTTCAGCCAAAACACTCCTTTTTCCTGAACACCTCTTTCATATATGGAAATTTCACCAGATACTGCTTGATTTCATGCTTTTCATTGATGCTCTTTGACTGGCTACAGAAGTAGCCTCAGGCACCCAAAGCAGAAATATTACAACTATAATGAATACAGAAAAAAATGCAGTGTGGGGGTTTTTAACAAGTGCTTATACACGGTGTATTAGGGTGATGAATTCCCAAGCTCGGGCCCCCTCCAGGTACAACATAGAAAGATGAAAGTATGTCACAGACAGAGACTCAAAGAGGTGCAAATACATCTAAAACAAGGAGAATGCCAGGGTCCCTGCACTGTCTCTTAATGTGATTAAAGACAGTGTGTCCAGGACAAGTAGACAAAATATTAGCAGACTGCGCAACAATTAATCATTAGGTGAATTAAATGTAATGAGCTCAATTTTTGAAGTGCTTGTGCACAAATGTACTTTCTCCAATTGTTCCTTTAAGACTTATTAATTTGTTCCATCTTATATTTTAAATTTTAGGATACTTAGCATATTCTTTCAAGACAATTGCTCCACAAGCCTTCCTTACATTGCTATGCTTTATACATGTTGATGCTTTCAATGTGTGCTTGTTCTGTTTGTTTTCTATGAGTTTATGTGTTGGGTTGCTGTCATTTTTCAGCTTCCTTTCATTTTTGATCCTGTCTTATTAATACTGATAGAGATATGTTATAAGACCATGACTCCATTTAGTGTTGGATTAAAGTGCTCTAATCAAATAAGTGTTTTTGTTCATATGTTTAAACCATAGTAGAACCACAACCTCATTAATTGTTGTTTTTATGTAAAGCAATCTGATGTATAAACAAAATGTTTTTATTATAAAATTCCTCCTTTAAATATTGAAAGCTATCTAATAAGGTGAACTAAAGTGCCTTTTAGCTAAACAAAAAAGATTTAACAAACAAAATCAAGCTTTTTCACATTTTCTAAAGTATCTTTCATCATAATCTTAGTGACTAGATCAAAAGTAGCTATCAAGCATATTTTACAATACCTGAATTTTCAGTTTTTCTAAAAAAATTTAATAACTTAGCATTATCCTAGGTTATGCTTTATATATATATTTATAACTGACTCACCACAAACTGTTTGTTATATACTGCTTAGAAGCTCACTCAGCTTTCCAGACGTACCTGGAATGGTAACCAATTTTTTGCGTCTGATATTTCTAAAAAAGTGACCAACAGGCAAGATCAAAGACATGCAGATAAAGTCGAGAGCTGTTTTAGAGTTGTGAATTAACTGCATTCAACACAGAAGATGTTCAATGGTGTCTGATTTATTTGCTCTCTGGTTCTGCATTGAGGGTTTCTCTGTGCCATCATGTTATAGTCAGTGAAACCTGGCTATAACGCTACTTTGAAGCGGTAAAACTCACACTGAGATGTTTCAGAGAAGCTAATACATCACCATAATCCAAATGTTTCCTTTGATCAGCTTTGAATTTGTGTTTAACTGAACTTCACAGTTCTACTGTATAATGTTCATCCATTCTGAGCTGCATTTAAATCACTGTGAAACAGTGAGGCCCGGTTTAGCTCTTTAGAACAAATCACACATATTCAAACTCATAAATCACTGCAAGCAGCATTGCAATGCTTTCCAATACAGACTTGGAATATTAAGTTACTTTTCTTGTCTACACATATTGCCTTTCAATAAATTGTGTGTGTGTGTGTAAGCGTGTGTGTGAGTGTCTGGTCAACAAATGATGTATGAAACACATGATGTGAGACGTACAAATCCAATTTTCAGGAAATAATTAGGGAGACAATGGTATGATGCCAAGAGAAATGAACAGAATTCGGTGTATTGATAAGAAGGCTGTGAAAGATTTAGACACTATATTGCTCACTTCTTTGAGATTGCAAGTTAGACGTCATAAATGGCTTTAATTCAACAGTCTGATAAATTCAAAGGAGAAATGAAGACTACTTTCTTACTATGGTTGTATTTACATTTGCTGTATTCATAAATGGTCTCAGCCATTTGTACTGTAAGATACATTAAAACAATGTTGCAGATCACATTCCAGTAAGTGGCTGTTTTTATTTCCATAAACCTGAAATGATGTGTGAGAGCTGTGGGAACCTGCTGATTTTCCACTCTCCCCATTCCTACTCCTTTCCTCTCTGCTGTGCTTCAGCTTTGTTATCAAAGCCTATAAATGCAGAAGATGTGGCACATGCACAGGCAAGCAACTGCAACTTGTTTTTTCCTAGAATCCTTCTAACTTGTTCAGGTTATTTTTACTCAGGCATGATTGATGGATTCTTGTACCTCTGGCAAAGCACTGTCTTATGTATTATGGTCCAATATTAGGTGATGCTGTCGGCATACGTGACAAGAATTTTCACTTGAGTTACAAAACATCTGCTTTTTCCATCTGTGGACTAGTTATTTAGAGCAAAACTTTTCATATCAGTAATCATTTGATCCATCAAAAGACCTAAAGTATTGATTCCAGCTTTAGGATACGAGAGGGTTATGAGCTTTAAAAACCTGTGACAGTAAAGAGATGTTGTTCTGCATCTTGAAACCTTGTTCTTGTTACATTTGTAATCTTACCTTCTCTTGTATATTTTTTCCTCCTATGAGCTTAGTCACGTGTCAAACCATTTATATAACATTAAAAAAGATGAAAAAAATCTACAACAGCACTAGTGGACACTAACACTTAAAGCACTTTACAGGCTACAGCAAGCATTTACAAGATGGTGAAAAAGCACCATTGTTGACCTTTTAAAGGCAAAAATCTGTGTCCAAATGATAAAGTCATGTCTAGAAATGCTGGAAATGAAGCATTTCTACAAGCTCACTCGGTGTAATCAAGATATTCACAAATCTACCAACGCAGTAGGGTAGAAAGCACATTGCTGAAATGCAGCTCCCTCCTCTAACTACTGATCTGGCACCTGGCATCATCATCCCATAATTATCTCTGACATGAATACAGGAACCACACAGGGAGGCATTGTGTGATGAGAAAACAAAGGATTCCACAGTATGACCAAAATACTAACAATGAGGACTGCTGCTTTCCCCATTGTTCTCATCTATGCTATCCTCTCCAGTTGCCCAGACTACTTTATGTTTATCCACGAGGGCTTCAAATAATCTCAGCTTCCTCTTTTCTTCCACTGTGTGCCCATGCCCTGCATCCACATTTGCTGCATCATTCTGAGCTGACCCGAATATCCTCAGGTCATCAATTTTCTATATAGTTGATGCATTGTGATGGGGGGGTTGCCCTCTGCCAGCCCCCCCCCCAGGGATGTGAGCAATTCCATGTCAGGCTCAAATACACACTCAATGTAACACACAAGCATAAATCAAAGCTGTAGTAGTCGACTGCTGACATGAGCCTCCCCCCCCCAGCAGAAACATACATAAACAACACAGCAGCCTTTATTAAGAGGCAGAGGAACATGAGGCAAGACTGTGCAGGCTGAGCGGGTATCCGCACAGACACTGGTATAATGAATAACAAAATAAATGGAACAGATAATTAATAGATGAAGATAGAAATATATGAACAGCATCTTTTAATAAAGGGTTTAAACTTCATGGAAAAACATGACACATATAAACACACAGACCTTTAAACTCCCAATCATTCAGCAGTAAAATATGACAATGTGGTTGTGAGCAGTGAATACCACCAGTTTATCCTTTTTTTTCCTTTACCAGTGAGTAATACCAAAAAAGTGCATCTATGCTGACAATTTTGAGCAATGGATGGGTCATAGATCTTCTGGAATAAGTGTGATTATGGAAGACGCTGCGTGCGCGGGTTGCACTACATTTGTCATTTTATGGTTTGGCGCTGCTGCTGTAAATGTCTGCATTAGTCAAATCACAGTGCTTAGTCAGTGAATCAAAAGCAGGGCCTGAGGGTGGGCCTGTAGGCTTCTCTACCCCGGGCGGAGTGCTGCCTTTGCTTACTATAGCAAACTCTGTGGGTTCAGTTGCACTCACATCAGCCTACATCTCAATCAAATGTCTTCTATGTACTATATTAAACCATAGAGTCAATCGCAGACTGGAGAATTTTATCATTTTTAAATAAGCTTTAAATAAGCTTTATTGGCATACTTTCATATGGCTACATGGTTTTTACATTTTTAAAACACCAGGTACAGATAGATGCTGGCTAAATGTAAATTATAAGCTGGCAGCTACAAACGACCATGCAGTAAATCCCATTTGGTCTTATCAAATCAAAAAAGCTTTTTTTTGTTCAGACAAATTCACCAACCTCTCCTTAATGTTGCAAGCAAAGAATTTCACAACCTTTGAGTTGCATTGAGTTGCATTAGGACAATGAAAGATGGTTGGTATTGATGGGACACACCCACCCTGAAGGAAATCTTGGGAGTTATCTGTGTTGGAATAAAGTGGCCAAAGAGATTCAGACCCTTCAAGCAGACTATTTTCTAACAGCCATCTCCTCCTAGAAGAATAACATGTCAGCTACAATAACGCATCGCTGTTTGACCTTGTCAGTTAAACTTGCCCAGTCATACTGAGGTCACCACCCTGCAGCCTGACATTGTCTTTATGGCTGAGTCAGCTCATGGGAAAATTGTGCGTTGGAAAGACTGCAGAGCTGGTCGGCCAGTGTAGGCAGAGAATATGGAGACAGGATGTCTTCCAGAGGAGTTTGCATGTAGAGCATTAATAATAATCACATCTTTGTGTTTTAACATGTTCATCATTCATCACCATACTTTAAGACTCCAGTTATTACTGTTTAGCTACTTTTGAACAATTGTTACAATCCAGCCTGATAAAACTGTGTTCATCTGAGTTAACAAAGCAATTCATTCAGATTAGACAACATGTAATGCATTTAAAATGCTAATTGTAACCATATTCCTAAGTATATGACATTATTTCCTATGTGTGACATCACATAGATTGACATGTGCAGGTGATGATGCAAGGTCATGTAAGTTCTGTCTTGCTTCACAAGATGGTTCTACACGTTGCTTTTCATTTTAAAAAGGGTAAAATGAATGAACTTGAAGCTTATATAAAGCTTTCACAGACACCGCATGTTGTGGTAAGTGGTGGCGCGGACCCAAATGCAAGAACCGGCAGGAGGCGGGCTCCCAGAAGTACCTACTTTAATCAGGATGATACTTAACCTAAACACAATGCAATGTGAACACAACAACCCAGCAAAACTGAACAGAAACCAAGAGTGTATAAATGCAAAGGGAACAACAAGACACGGGTGAAATGAATGAGCAAAATGAAAGCAGGTGGAACTAATGAACAGGAAATCAAGCTAGAAACAGAACACCAGGGAGGACTACAGAATAAAACAGGAAACCTGAATAACCCTAACACTGCATGCGAGAAAATGCTATGTTTGCATTATTTCATGAGCAGCAAAATATGACTTAGTTCCTTCTCTTCATTGCTTAATTATCTTTATGTCACTTTGCTTTGTGTTTTCTTCAGATATTTATTGAGATTATTGCAGACCAAATGCAGAAAATGTAACAATCACATCCTTTGTACTTTATTCTAAGATGTGCTTCTGAGATTCATGGGTAAAGAGTTCTAAAAGCTCACATAGAAAATGTACTTAGGAGGATTACTTACTACTTACTTACCTTATGTAAACCAACATACATATTAAGCATTTAGTTTAATAATTCATCTTTCACCCTACACATCTGCACACACCTGTTGCACGCACCCTGTATTTAACATGCGTTAAAACAGTAAAGGAAATATATTAGTGCCATTTATTTACTTTTATTTCCTTGGAAATCTATCATGTCTCACATGCTGCCAATTGAATTTCATAAAACTGCACCAGCAGGACGCATGAGCTTAAACCTAATCCTGTTTGAGGATGACAAGATTTTCCTTTACCCGCTATGATTTGATTAAATAAAGTATTGTTATCAGATAAAACAAATGCATATAATATGACTATTTACGAAAAAGCCTGGAGGTCATATCTCTGCTGTGGGTGTTAATATAAGCCTCCCACTGGAAGCAAACTAGTATGATCAGAGCATCAACTGTGAGCCAAGCTAACATCTAATAATTCACTGTTAATTTCCAAAGAGATAATATGAAACAATGCACAAGTAACATAATGCATTTAATGAGTGCATATACTACTACTAGTTAACTTTACATACTCTCTAACTCCCAGGGTTCCTGACTAATAGCACAGTCAGCTGAATGGGGTAAACAGTTTCTTCTGCCAAGTTAAAGCAGGATGTCGCCTTTGGCAGCCTGATGTTATAAAGCGAGTAACTGCCTACTAAATTATATTCAATGTTACATGCATTTTTGTAGTTTTATGCAGCTTTTTATGTTCGTGTCATTTCATGTATATCCAAACTTGAAATGAACTGATACCAAAAATGCACAGAAAATGCTTATATGTGATGCAGGAAACATGTCCAAACTGGTGTGTCATTCAAAACCATTTACCACGACATTATCACGTCTCCATTTATCAAACCAATGGCTCAATTTCTATTTTCACTTCTTTGTTATAATGATATGTTGTGGTATAAAGACAGACAGAGAAATTGATAAGGATATCTGATAGAAAGGCATCATTTCTTTCTCTAGATGTATTATATTCTCGGGTACTTTGAGTATTTTTTTCTGAGTTTTTATCTCAAAATTTATCTCCACATACAAAGTGCCTGGAGACGATCGTAACAACATGCTGTAAGAATTTATGGTGAATTACTGGATGGTTACTTTGTCTGGAAATACTCATATCTGTGTGTATTGGACAGTAAAAAATATCTTTAGCTGGAGAAGGTTAACACAAAAAGGTCCGATGATAAAAATCTAATTCATTTGCTGTGATTCTGACTGTTCCATAGAGCTTTAATGATTTTTGGAAGTAGTGATTGGAGGAGCTCTGTGGTGTATTTGAATGCTTCCCAACATCGATAAAAGTGCTCATTGACTGGACATAGCAGCTTGCTTGATGACATTATAATCCCGCAGTATGGAAGCGCAATAGAGGAGCAAATTATTTACTTGTGTGCAGCTATTGCTGTAAACAAAACCTGATGTATTCAACTTTTTTGCAACCATGCGGAGCAATCATCTGATATAATGTGTTGCAGTTGATTCATCTCTGTTTCGTTTTACTGCAAAAAGCATCTGCCAGCAGAGTCTGAGCAGCAAACACCTTTTGAATGCCATTTTTCATTGGAAAATATGTTGCAGGGTCTCGTACTTGCACTGACCTCAAGTATTTGTGTTAAATAATTGAAGTACGTGCCAATCATATGTAACACAGCTGGCAGATTTATTACTTTTATTGCTGCCTGACTTTATTCAAATGAAACCTTTAAATTGATAAATGTCACATATCTTCTAAGAAAACTCGACTACTTGTCATTCAGATAGATGAACAGATGAAGAAATAGATGGATCGCTTGGTTTTTGTCCCTCTTACTTCAATTTTCTTGCACACTTCAGCCATTTTATTTATCCCTTTCCTCCCTCCTCCCCTATTCAGTCTTATTCTCTGTGCAACACTAAGGCACATTCTCCTCTATCCACTCAAGGTCTGAGGGCTGAATGTTGATAGAGTGATTATCCAATGCATTAATATTGCCTCATGACCAACACACAGGGGGCTGTTAAATCATACTTTTATGGAGCTCTCCATGTTAGCACTGAAGCTGAACAAGGTCACAGACCTATTCTGACCGGGTCTCTGGCTCACTAAATGAACAGAACATTACTGAGACATAATTGGATAGAACATATCTTCAATGGTTATCTGTGACATCAACCCTGTGGAGAGCAAAGAGGAAGAAAGTGATGAAAGGGGGAAGTAATGGCTGCTTGCCTAAGAGGAAACACACAGATTCTATTAAGACCTAAAATTAAACTGGAGCTCTTTTACTCTTCGTTTTTTCCTCTTTCTCACTTTCACACACATACACACACACACACATGTATGTATTGAGGGGGGGGGGGGGGGGGGGGGGGGGGGGGGGGGGGGGGGGGGGGGGGGGGGGGGGGGGGGGGGGGGGGG
>JBAMIG010000020.1:4898393-4913465 GCA_037177335.1 Kiunga ballochi
AATCACACACAGGTAAACACACACAGGTAAACACACACACACAGGTTATCACACACACACAGGTAAACACACACACAACCTCCAATCTACCTGTGATGGAGATTTTTATTTTATTTTTTTAAGATATCCGCATACAAACATGCTGGCTAAATTTACACTCTTGACTCAATGGGCAGGAAATAAATCTTGAGGAGAAATATCAATATGAGCAGCTGCTTTAAATCGACCCCCCCCCCCACACCCCTGTTCAGCTCTGATGTGTTTGAATGGCTCTTTCATCTAATTCTTTCCAAATCACAATGGTGCTCCATCATCTCTTACTTCCTCTGTCGACATTCAGTATCTCTGATTGTTTTTCCATGAATCACTTGCTTGCCACTGCCGTTATAGTGATCCTCTTTCTTTTAAGTGATAAAGAATAAGCTGCGACACAACATAATGCCTTAATGGGAAAATGTCTCCAACATGGCTGAGAAGACAAACAAACAAACACAAATGTGTTATGTCATTATGTCAGAACAATTAATTAGCAGAATTCAAAGTTCTGCGTGTCTTGGTGGTTTCTACTGCAGCTTTGGCCAACATGCCAGCGAGAAGTGTCACCTGCTGTCCACTGTGTGGGCTGTACACCACTGTGCAGGGAAGCACCCCTGCTAACAAACAAATGTCCCTCCTTTTGTATGAAGCATTCTTCTTGTGCAATCAGATCTGATCTGACTGGACTGAAATTCAGCTACAAACCTGTACAAAATGTATTTATTTATAATCCGCTCTCTATTCATGTTTAGTTTTAAATCTAATAGAAAACATAATGCAGGAAATAGATGGTGTACACTTTGACTCATTAGCTAGAATTGGTTTCAAAAAGCTCATCTGTGAAGCATCTCTGGTGTATAAACAAACAGAAATGGCTAATAAAACTCTATATTTAAGAGTTAAGCTGTGACAATGTTCTTTTATTATTTGTAAGATAATTAAAAAATCATTATGTCATCTAAAAAAAGTTAATGTGTGCAGTTTGCTACTTCTAACATACAATATGTGGTATCAGGCAGGCAGAAACAGCTTCAGGAACATGGCCACCCGATTGGAGTCCCTTGTTATTGTGCTGAAAGATAAGTGCTGCAATGTCCATCTATTAAAGAAGGACATTTGCACATACTATCACATGTGCACATAAACGCGTATAATGGCACCAACAGCATCCAAAATGAATTCCAAATAACCTGGAAAATGGAAACTTCAGAGCCTGATAAACCACAGGTGGCTTTATTTACTCTGTCTGATGAAACTTTTACTTCTAACAAAGTCGGCCAGTAAAAGGGATTATTTGAGAATGCTGTAGTAGATGTGGTTTGTCCTGCTGTTGGTGGAACAACAACATCAACAGAAGGATCAGGGGGAGGTAAACAAAGACATATTGTATGTGGGGTAGTTATCTAAAGAAATATCAGAACTTGGTGGATTAGCTTTGCCGCATGGTAACTTTCTATGTGACATCCTTTTCTAAATGTCACTTTTTACAATTCCAGTGAAGACAAACATATATAAATGGTAATTATTAATATATAATAACATAATATATCATGGATATTGTACATATTCTCTGAATGCTTTGCTTTGTGACACAAAAAGGCAAAATAAGGTAATTTACTATTCAGGAACTATTCAGAGAGTTCAAAGTGATTGAAAAACATAAAGAATAAAAGGTTTTTGCAGCCAAATATTCATGAAGGAAAACTCTCAGTTTTTTGCTTTCTTCTGTGTACAAGTCAGCTCTGCATTACTATACTTGTGTGCACATTTATGTGTACGGTTTGTGTTTTGTATTTGTTTGTGATGTAGGTGTGGGTTTTGTGTCACAACTCCCCTGGTTGTATACTACCAAAAAAAAACCTTTCCTGTTTCTTGAATAGCAGTGTAAAAAGCCGAGATCGTTTTCTGTGTGCTTGATAATCATACGAAAATGGTAGAAATGTGAAATGTTTTGCATTTGTTACATTCCAACTTCTAAAATAACTTTTTTCTTATAACTACAAAAGCTCACACATTTATGTTTGATTGCATGAGTGTTTCAAAATCCATTTTAGTCCATTCATCTACAGAAACCGCCTACATGTAATCCATTCATACTCTTACATGATATGCCTTAAAATAAATGTAATTATTTAATTAAATGACTCAAATCAAATGAAAAAAATAGGAAGAAATTTATTGATCACTTAAGGAAATTCCAATGCAAATATTTTAGACATTTCCTAAATTAACAAATGAATAATCACAATAAATTGCGTTGATCTTTTTTTCTTAGTAGTAAAAAGAGAAGTGGCCTGATTTGGCCTATTAGGACAAAGTATAATATTTAGAGGTGTGGGGGGTATAGTGTGCTTTTTAATGAGAAAGAACACATGTTTTTTTTAACTTTATGACAAAGTTTTTAGTTTTATATATACAGATGGATTTTCTGTCAGCAACGCGGGTCCAGAAGGAGGAACCGTGGGACTAACACACACACGCACACTCAAAACCTTTAAAACCATGTGAAATTACTGAACTCCTTAAAAAATAAAGGTAATTCCTTTAACTTTACAAACCAACATTTCCAATTAAATCTCATTTTTGACAAATTAATGCATCATATTTTTATGTGATGTCATTCAAAAGGTATCGTTTAGGCTAATTATTTAGTTTACTTTCATTTGAATTGGTAAATAAAACAGGTTTTAATGTGGATGTTAATCCTAGTCTGTAAAATAATGGATGTATAACAGAAAGGAACAAACTCCAGCTGGAACTTGTGATTTCTATCACTATGCACCCTATGGACTGTTTGTGTTGCATAATTGTTTTGTGTGTGTTTTAGTGATATGCTGTTAATCTTTTTCTGTGGGAGACCACCTGGCACCACATCTTGGAGAACCAGCATGCCAATTTGAATCTCCCCCTCTCCGCGATGCAACTTCCGCTTTCAGCACCACGGACAGCGCCGTCTCTCCTTTTTTTTTTTTTTTTTTTTTTTTTTTTGCATCCAGAGCTTACACGGCAGCTTGAGGCGGGGAGGTAAACTTTTGCCAATATCAGAGTGAAGGTTTACTGCCGTGTATAGGAGGCTGCTGGTGCGTCTGGAGCGCAATGTTCACCACAGTCCGTCGCAGCTATAAATAAGTGCGGCCACGAGCGACGGGGGAGAGACGCGGAAGATCGCTATGAAATGAATGAGCACAGAGACAATTCCGTGAAACAAATCTGTCGTTATCTGCTACCGGGCTGCTGAGGGATAAAAAAGATTACATTAATAAAAAAAAAAAAATCGAGTGACTCGCAGCGCAGAAAGAGAGCCGAGAGGAAAGGACTGGTGTGCGGGGAGGGGGTGGGGGGGTGGGGTACGCGAAGGGACTCGATCTGCATGTGAGACCGCTGGTCCACACACACCGGAGGCAAGAGATGCAGCCTGCGAGCAAGCTCCTGACTCTGATTCTCCTCATCTTCATGGGCACAGAACTCACCCAAGTAGGTTTCTTTTTCCTTTTCTCTTTTTGTTACCGCCATTCCTGCCTGTCTCCTTCTTTTAAAAGCCACATCTTGAGCTTAATTGGCTCCAGATCTGAATAGAGAATACTAGGTTCCCTCCTGAAAAGAGCCCGGTGATTTAGCCCTTTACCCCTCTTAAACAGATTAGCGGGTGGGATTACACGATGTGAATACATTCTGCTTGTCGGGCGGATTGATCAGTAAACCCCCCCCCCGCTACATATTTCCACCACCAGGGTAGATAAACGGGCCAGAAGAGGGGAAAAGAATGCATGATAGGTCAATTTCCTCATTAGGAAATGGTCCTATTTATTCATTGCAGCACTGTTCTATTGTAATGTGTTGCATAGCCTCCTGTATAAAGGCCATCACTGAATGATGGGCTGCTGCTCTTTGGTGTTGTAAATCAGAGCTCCACAATCAAATGCAGCGTGTCTCATACAGTAGAGGGTGTTTTGAGCATGCCCAATGACCACAGTGTGACTTGCTGGTGCTTATGTTTAGGGAAGAGAAGCAATTAATCTAACAATGTGAAGCTAATCAGCTTTGGGGGAGAAATCTGACAGGTAATAGCATGCATATTTGTTTACATGAATCACCTGCAACACCATAGCCATAAACATCATATTATAAACATTAGGCTGTTATGCCAGGCAGAAGGAATTTATTTATTACCTGGCCCTGTCATCTCCAAACTGAAGAATTACGTTATTTAATTGTCATTGTATGAGTAGAAACTACTCCGGGTTTTCTGTAGTGGAAGTCCAATCAATCGTGGTTGCAACTGAAGGGGAAAAAAAGGAGAGAATAAAGTCAAATATAGAGCAGGAAGCCATCAATAAATTTTGTTCCCATTATCATACCACAAGTCCCAAACTCAATACAACGGGTGTGAAATAGTTTTCAGCAAGCGCAGCTTGCTTTGATAAGAAACTTGTTAGAACAACACTGGGAGAAAATAGCTGTGACAGGAAATATGCCAACATTTGGTTGATGAGAACAGATCTTCTTTTTTTTGTTATGTTTTATTTGTATGGAGATAGCAACAGTTTTCTTTTGATATTCATGTTGAATTACATTTTGATCAAAGCTATAACCTGATACACAGTTATCCTACAGTCTCTAAGTGGACACACTGAGCAGGATAGCTTCATAGATTGATGGATGCCATCAGGGGAAAAGCAAGCTGGCTTCATTTAGGGGTTTTGTAACAGTTGGTCCAAGTCCTGCCCAGTCTAGGTCATGGCCCACGTTACAGTGACTCTCTCTCTCTCTGATGGTTTAAAAATGTGTGTCATGTACTTGAAGGTAGGTCGATATTAGTCCAAAACCTTGCGTGTCACGGCTTTCCCAGAGAGCAGAACGGAAAAATACGCTGACAGGCTTTGTTTTGCCTCACCAGTGCCATAGAAAACCTACTGTACATTTCACATAGGGAAGCCAGGAATCTACACATCTCGTCTCAGATTGAAGCCAGATATAGGATGCGAAAGCTGCATCTGCAAGGAAAAGAATGCTTTTTACTGCCAGATTACTCATCAGAAAAAAGGCACCCAAGCAGTAAAGCATCGACCTCGATGTTTAACAATGATGCCCTCCTAATGACTGCATTAACTTGCTCACTCCAAAAAGTCTCAGGCAACGTAAAGAGAGAGAGCAGCGCTTTTCTTAACATCTGCCCCCAAGAGCAGTGAGACGTCTGATCACCCTCGCCTCATTTGTCCTGCCCTCAGTCATTCACTACTGTCCCCATCCACTGAAGGATTTGGCTGTTTTTGCTTTGTTTTCACGCTGAAAGGAATAGTAAGCAGCCAGAGCGGCATCTGCTCCTCACTGAGCGGCTCCCCCCGTGGCTGCAGGCCCACATCCTAAGTACCTCACTGACACCTGACAAAGCAGATGGCACGGCCATGCAACCCAATAATCAGCCTGCAAACAATCACCCTAAAAAAAACATGGAAAAACAACTTAAACAGCAACAAATATGGCTGTAACGTGCCTTGATTGCTCTCAGGCGGAATAACAAGAGATTTGTATTTTGTATTTTAATTTGAACAATGGTTATAATTACTTTAGCTGTGTCTCCATCTCCAGTGCTGCTGAACATACAGGAAATATAGAAATAAATAGAATACAGCAAAACATGCAAATATGTTGATGAGACACAAATAAATAGCTACGTCAAAAGCTTAATAAATCCATAAATAAATGACTAAATAAATAAATGAGTCCGTCTGTATGTGAGAAAGTGAGTGGAAGTTAAATTGCATTGCAATCTGCGTAGTGTGATTGGCAGCTGGGGTTGAGGCTATTTATTATTCAGTACTTCTGGCTAAGTGACAAAGCAAAGGGGAGAGAGAGAGAGGGTGCAGGAGAGGAGTAGGTGGAGGTATGGAGCATTTTCCAGCACACTTCCAGGCTGGAAATGAGATTTTTCACTATCTCACACGAACACGTAAAACAGAAAATACTGCATGTGGTACTATGGTTTTCCAACTGATTTATATATATAAAAAAAAAAAAACTACAGCTCGACAGAGTCCAGTAAAAAACAGAAAATGTGTAACGTTTGCTTCTCACTGCTCACAGTTATTATAAAATATGTTGGTTTTGTTGTTTGGATAAATCCATACATTTTATGAACATCTTAGTTTTTAAAAGGTGAAAATACTTAAATTAAACCAAAGCAACACAAGCGACTTGTTGAAGAGTGCTGAATGATTTTACTGCTCTCATCAGTGTAATCTGTTACAGGTTTTCATAGATAGTATAACGGATCTGTGTGCACCTTTGTTAATATTTCAGATCTCAAAGCCTTTTGATCCTTGTGTAATAAGTGCAACAATACACTTCTAAAATTTTGATGATTTGATGATTATGATTGCATAATCCTTCGATGGACTGGCGTCCTGTCCAGGGTGTACCCCGCCACTCGCCCGACGGCTGCTGGGATGGGCTCCAGCCCCCCCACCCCCGTTAGGGACACAGCGGTAGATAATGGATGGATGGATTGCATAATCGTCTATGTGGCACACAATGTTTTTTTTACTTGGGTTTTCTTTTAAATAAGCATGATATTTTTCATCCTTTTATCCAAAGTACTTCAAATTAAAAGTCTGTTGTGGAACCAAATGGGATCCACATTTGTCCATAGTCATTTAAAAGCTGTGCTATAAGCCTCTATGCTGTCGCTCATTACCTGTAAAGCCACAACCACAGACTAGACAAGCAGAGAACAGTGGTGAGCTGTGCACTGCCAATACCTCACACAGACATGTGAAACCATCATCACTTCTCACCTCTAAGGGTCATACTGTAAATGTCAAAGATATATGAGAAGGCAAAGCATGCAGCTTGTGCAAACAGCACTGCGATTCCTGCTTAGGAACGAAATGCATTGGAACTAACAGACTTAGCTGCAGAGGTAAAAACTGGAGTTTTGGAGACCTCATGTGTCAAGATTTGCTGCAATTATATCATTAAAACTTCAACCATCAAGCTGAAGCAGCTCTGGACCAATGGATGATCTCCTGCTGTTAATGTTCACATCTGCTTTAAAAATAAGACAAATGATACTTTACATCACCAAAATCACACAATGCAAAAACAAATTTTTCAATTAGGGTTTTTTTTT
This sequence comes from Kiunga ballochi, assembly GCA_037177335.1. NCBI lineage: Eukaryota > Metazoa > Chordata > Actinopteri > Atheriniformes > Pseudomugilidae > Kiunga > Kiunga ballochi. The sequence continues at coordinate 4,905,559 of JBAMIG010000020.1, forward strand.
AATTGTGCGCCTGATTAAAACAATAAACAACCAAAAAAAAAAAAACCTCAACATATTCCAGCAACACCAAAATCCGCTACACGATGGCGCCAGAGTCACACGAATCAGAAGCTCATCCTTCTGTTAGAGCAGAAAGCATCCAGTACACAACAATAAAACCTACCATCTCCCTGCCTTTTATAACATGACGTCCTGTCAGAGCCCATGTAGTTATTCATTGATTTTTTTTCTCATATGGACTATTATATATGACTATATATGGAGTATTGCTAGTGTCCTGTTGCGTGAATTGTTCCTTTAAATGGCATGCGTTCACAGTGCGTGTCCTGGAGACGATTGCATGTGGACGAGATTAAAAACATAATAATAAAAAAAAGTCTTTGTCTGCTATAAATCTCTCAGCATCATAGCCAGCTGACCTCAGCCGCACTGCTCATTGCCATCCCTTCAGGGGACAGTCAGTGTCAGGCAGCGATGAACGACTCAGGCGCAGTCCAACATGGGCTATTAGAATGAACGAACCCCAACCCAGCTGACATCATTGCGTCTAGCGCTATAGAAATCGTAGTACCTCCTCCTTCCTCCTCACATCCATTTGAAGCCGCCTGCGTGTGTAGTCAGTGGCACTTAATCAGAGCGCACCAAGGCAGGAGGCGGACCGTGGGGTGAAGCGCATAGTAAAGCTGAACTGAAGAGGCAGCAGTGTGCGGGACAACGGGGAAAGAGGAGCTATCCACAGGAGCTGCTGCTTTCGATTCGATGCCCTGCTGTCCCACAGAGGACACACTTTTACAGCTTCGTCTGCGTCCCGACCCGCTCGTTTCGGTCCACTCTGTCGCGCCTGACAGTGGTTCCTTTGGAGATGTCCACGAAAAGACGAGCCGAACCGAAGTCCCGGTTGAGACATCAAGATGCTCTGGGCAACATGACTCGCCTTCCTTGTTTTTATATGGAGTCAGTAGAATGAAGAAGGATTAAATACAAGAAGAAGATTAAAAAAATAATAAATAAAACCCGAGCAGAGAGCAGAGATGACGGTACCTTTGCTGAAGATTGGGGTCGTGTTGAGCACCATGGCGATGATCACCAACTGGATGTCGCAGACCCTCCCCTCTCTGGTGGGGCTCAATACCACAAGGCTAACGGCGGCGCAGGGAGGGTACCCAGACCGGAGCACAGGAGTAAGTTTAACCGATTTTCTACGACTGATTTTTTTTTTTTTTAACTAAAGGAACGTCAAGCATTACAATAAAACCACGCTCTCCAAGACAGCCCATAATTTAGCGTAGAGATTCATGCCATGCGCCTTAATAGACCTGGAGGGGCATCATAGATTCCCTCTTTGGCTTGATATTGCTCCGGCCTCTGGAACATCCTGTTGGGACACCACAAGCCTGCGCCAAGAGTTGCTCTGGTCTCTTTCTCTCTGTCTCTCTCTCTCTCTCTCTTTGGTGTTAGTGTAAATAATAAAAAAAATGGATATATTGCATGAAGGTATCGAGAAAGCCTTCTTATAGCAATCTCCCCTCCTCTGTAACAGAGGGATTCGCTCTTCTGTTCACGATCTCTCTGTGTGTGTGTGTGTGTGAGTGTGTGTGTGTGTGAGAGAGAGAGAGAGAGAATGAGGGAGGCGCTCAAAGCCAGAGTCCAAATCAAGCGTTTTGTTGTTCCTGCGCGCTCTGAGCTGAAAACACAGCACTGAACGCAAAATACAGGGAATTAATTCAGACTTAAAAGTGAATGCATACTGATGTAATCTACATGCGATGGAGCCAGGTTTGTTTTCTTTATTTTGCAGTGAGCATAAGAGAAAAGTGGACAGTATAGTAAATCCACATGTCATCAGCTCATCCCCCTGCTGGATAATCAGCAGGCATACAACCGCTGATCGCTTCTTTTACATTTTTTAAGGCATTTGTCTTTAATAACTTAAGCAATCATCAGGTCTGTCTTTCTTATTTTAATTGCTGATACTATAGTGTCTATCTTTCCCTAAGCCCCCCTGCACTTATCTGATCAGTAAGTTAATAAATGTGGTGGTTGTGCGTCTGTTGTGACGTCATGCTTCTTGCATGTCAGAGCTTTGAACGCGCCCTAAATCTACTGAATACTGTGAGTAGCTTTAGGATTTTTCATTGGCTGCCTTTTTCTCCATCTGGCTTTATAATATTTAGTGTTCAGGGATAAAATGGGTGGAGCCAGATTGTATGTGGTTCAAATGGTGGTTTTCCACACTGTGAAGCTTTTAGCATCAAAACGCTAAAAACAGAAACAGTGTGTCCCTTTTCAGGTGTTTTTTTCCCCCCATTTTTATCTTAGCTCCTTTCCCAAGCTTCCAATCTTGTATTCCACCTTTCCAGAATCACTGCTGACTCTTTGCTCTTCTCTCTTTTTTTTCCCACCTTTTTTGTATTCAGGTGTTGCCAGCAAACCCAGAGGAGTCGTGGCAGGTGTACAGTTCTGCCCAGGATAGCGAGGGCAGGTGTGTCTGCACTGTGGTGGCGCCCCAGCAATCCATGTGCTCGCGGGATGCCCGCACCAAACAACTGAGGCAGCTGCTGGAGAAGGTAATTATTGGTTAAGTACCTGGCAACTGAAATCAAAGTCACACAATGCCCAGGGTAACCATCTTTTTTACACGATTGCATACAGAAACATAACCATGTTTATGGTCACCCAGTCACCTATCTGCCTCTTGGATAAGAATAGAAGATGCTCTAATGAGCTCCCTAGAAACCTATGGCATCATGGGAAGCATCTCTACGCTGAGTTTCTCTTGAACTCCACATACCCTGAGCTACATATCTAATGATGCAATCCAGCTCAATACTCTGGCTTAGAGCGAAGTCTATCCCATAAAGAGCACATTTATAAATAACTGAGTTTGATAGAAAAAATAATAATATAAAAAAATTATGCAGATTAGTTAAAAATTAGTAGCCAGAGCATAAAAATACAATAAAGTAATAAAATAATTGGAAGCAATCTAAATATTTTGCGCGTTCAAACAGTTTGAGTTAAAAAAAATGTCACAACAGCGCACTTAGCATACTTATGCACACAGTATGCTACATTTGCACCATGTGTCTGAGGCCCCTGACTAGTTGGCCCAATATCAGAGTTTGTAAATCATGAATGGCCAAGCCAAAAACAACATATTGGAAGCCTGTTGCAAGCACGCTCATTGCAACAATAGAAGATTTGGAGAATCATTCAAGCTAATGTATACTTATCACATCCCAGGTTCAGAATATGACCCAGTCAATCCAGGTGCTGGACCAGCGTACCCAGAGGGACCTGCAGTACGTAGAGAAGATGGAGACTCAGCTCCGTGGTCTGGAGACCAAGTTCAAGCAGGTTGAAGACAACCACAGGCAGAACACCGCCAAGCAATACAAGGTACAAGGTTTCTCTTTTTTTAAAGCCATTGATCCGTCCATCATTCCTTCATAGCTGCTCTGTTAGCTCTGTAGCTCACCACTAACAGCCCATCATGTTGGTCCTTTGTGTGTCTCCACTATGGACAGAATGAACACAACTGTCTGAGCCACTTATGCTGCATAATGCAAGCATAACTAAAGATGTGAAATAAATTATTAACAGCAGGATATTTGATGATTGTCTGACAGACAACTGCAAATAACAATTCAGCTGTCTGATGTCTTAATCTCAGTTTATTTATAGATAAATACCCTAAGAGGGAAAACCTTGTATTTGTGCAAAGGATCACAACACTTAATTTAAACTTGAGCCAAAAGAAACAATAACTATTGCGGCATCTGTTTTTAATAAACTCTTTGCAGCAGGCTAGTTAATGGCGTTAAATAATTTGGTGTTGATGATGTTTACCGCCGATATCAGATTATCTCAGTCATTTAGCACTTCCTTTCTTGTTGCCAGTCCAAAATGTGCCTCCAACCAGGGTGTTTGCACCCAAGTCCATGATGTTAAAATCTAAATATGCTTGTTAAAAGATAGTTGGTCAGGTGTTATAACTTAAGCTAATCACGATAAAACACAACTCTCAGTTTGGGTGCTATTACACTATGGTTGAAAATGTGGTGTATTAGGACCCTCACATTTCAATAAGTTTAATCCAAATGTCCAAATTATTATGGGCATAATCCACAGCAACTCACTTAAAAACAAACATCAATTTTAGAGAAAATCTTAAATAAACAGGGGCATTTAATCACATCTAATATTATTTTATTGAAGGGTCGAATATCTGATACAGTTCTCTGAAGAAAGTTTATATTTGGGAGATGGGTTCAAGAATTCATTGGTCAATTGAATGATTGTATTTTGCAGTTTAATATAATTCATTAAAGGCTAGTGTTTGTACAATTTATCCATTTTTGTACACCCCCAGTTTCTACACTTTGCATCTAAAAGGTTAAGTCATCAACTAACGCTACTTATTCACATCTTCTTTTCAATATAAGATGAGTAATTTCCATGTTATAGAAAAGTAGAAAACAGCAAAACCTTCTCAAGATAAAGTAACATTTGTGCCACAAAAGAGTAAAGTATAAAAAAAAATCTGTTTAAATTGTCAAAATTGACTTGGTGAGGATTTTTAAAGCCTTTTTTCATCCAAGTCTTAGGCTCTCCCAAGTCTCTTTGATAAGCAACGATAATGGAGATAAATTATTGATGAAAATGTTCCTATAAAATGTATTTTTAAACATCAGACAAGTGCACAAATGCAAAATTGGTGTACTTTCCCAGTAACATTAAAAGCAACACAAAAACCTGTTCATACCACTTTACCTGCAGCAATATGTCTGTGCAACCCTGTCATTTTTGCATGCACAAAACCTCACCCTGCCATTGCAATGTTCAGTGCATGTGTGCAATGTATTGTATGTAAGTAACATGTCTAAGTGCAATCTACTAAGTGTGTGTGCCTCTGTGTGTCTGTTAGTTAGGTTAGCAAGCTTTAGCCCCTGTCAACAGTTTGTCATTTTCTTGCTTGCAGGGCTAACTTTAAGACATGTAAAGAGAGCCACAGGGATGAAGAGGCAGGTCAATTCCAGATTCCCCTGAACTGGGCCACAGTACTGAGAGTTTTTTTTTTTGGCGTAAACCAGTTAATTTACCTTTTTAGCACCATTAAGACTAAGAGACCCCACCCCTCTCCCAAACCAACCCACCACTGATCTCTTCCTGCATGTTACTGCTGTCAAAGTTTTCCATCTAAAAAGCTTTTCCCCAGCGTAAATACATGATTCTTATTCTATTCTTATTCTTCTTATTATTAATTGCTGTTATTCCTTTTATTTTCCTTTGGCTTTTGTCTATGCATATTTGGTTACTCAACAAATCTCTTCGTAAAACTATTAACGTAAAATTCGAGACACTATGTTGTGTGTGACATGTAAAAGCATGTAACCCTTAATACGATGTTGCATTTTAAACAATGATGACCAATAAAGAGCTTTCCCAATTGTTGTCGGTGTACCGAGGGCTTGCTTTTTAACGGCTGCTCACTGCCGGGACGGAGCCACCTTGCTCTGCTCGCTCAGCGGGTGGAGAATATTCTCCGGGTTTGTTTGACACACTTGCACAGACAGAACACAGCTGTTCACACACAAACACTGAACATGGACACAAACAGCGAAGAGGCAGGATTGAGTTAGTGTAGCCAGGCTTAGACAGGTGTTTTTTTTTTTTTTTTCCTTCTCCTTTTTCTTTTCTTTTATGGACTGCGGGTCTCCTTTGTCCCGCATGACACTCAACCGAGCTTATTCTAATCCTTTCAGGCCATAAAAGCGAAAATGGACGAGATTAGACCGTTGATACCAGTGTTGGAGGTGTACAAAGCCGATGCCAAATCGGTATTGCAATTTAAGGAGGAGGTCCAGAATCTGACGTCAGTTCTAAACGAGCTACAGGAGGAGATGGGGGCCTATGACTACGAGGAGCTCCACAACAGAGTGTCAAATCTTGAGGAGAGACTCCGAGCATGCATGCAAAAATTAGGTAGGCACAGAAAGCTGTTGACACACACTTTCTTTCAAACACATGCACGCACAAACACTGACTTCATATGTCTGACTGGCTGGAAAGATGTAAAGAGGCCTTTTCACAATATACAGAAAATTACAGGAAGACCATGTGTCACTTTGATTTTCTTCTATATATTTCAGAGACACAACCAAAAGTTATATTTTATGGTACCACTGGTCTACATTTACACTGAATATTGAGCGTGTGAAATGATGAAGCATCTGAAGTTGCTTTTTGATTTAAGGATTTAGATTATTTAATTTAATACTCACAAAGAAAAGACACAATGAAACAAAGTGCCATTAATTGGGGTATTTCAATAATCTGCTGTAGCTTCCTTGCAAAACTGACACACAGTAAATAATAGGCAGAAATGGGCAGATGAAGAGGGCTTCAGCACTTACGTGTTTTCGGCTTGCTAGTTCTTATCAGCCTATCTTTGCTTTCAGCCCCTGTCTCAGTCTCTTCACACCTCTGTCACAGCCCACAGTGCTAATAGATGCACACCCACATGGTGACTAAGAGCAGAGACACTTACAAGCAGCACATCACGGGTATATTGTGTCCCTGTTTCAAATTATTCACAGTGCAAGATGACTGAAAGAAATTGTGACCAAAAGCTTTTCCCAATGCATATTCTTCCTTGTGGAAAGCTTTGAGTTTCACAATCACACTGTGCAAGCAGTTAAATTCAATGTAGATATTAGAAGAACAGCAAAGAAAAGCACAAACATAATCTTTGCTTACCTGTTGCTTCTTGTCTCATTTCCTTTTTTAACCTTTTTTCTGCACACACATGCTTATTCTACCTACTAGCATGGAGCAAGACCCCATCCCATGATTTCATTCCCAGCTCAGTGAGCACACCACTCCTCGCTTCTGTGGTTTGGCTGCCAAAGACAGGAGTGCAGGGACTTAACTAGAGTGTGTGCAAGATCAGATGCGATGAAGGCGAGGTCACCCAGCGAGACTTGCTCAGGCAGAACAGAGGGTGGCCATCCCTTTCATCTTCACGCGGATGCAGAGGCACTCATGCACAGTCTACATAAATACACTCCAGCACACTCCCGCTACTCAGATTAAACTGGCGAAGGTCACAAGCCACATTTGCATCAGAAGAAAGGCAAAAAAGAACAATAATAGAAAAATAGGGGAGGCAGTATAAATTCCGGCTGTGAGTAATAGATGGGAGCAAATGATACAGGATGGTGTCGGGAAGGAGAAAGTGAAGACAAACAGTAAAGGTGAAAGAGAGTAACTGGAGTCTCAACAGAGCTGTCCTTCAAGCTGTTTTGTGCCAGAGAGACTAACAGCCCAACGGCTGCTCGGACACAATAGCCATCGATCAAGAGGACGTGCCAGCTTGCTGGGCAATAATCAAATAAATAAATCTCCCTGTGCTGTTACCCTGCAATGTGGAGGCTCAGAGAGCTTCAGGCAGATCCAGCTGCTGCACACAGAAGCACTGATGAATGGAGCAGGAAGGTCACTCCTACACATAAACACCTCAGCTACCTGCTCTGCTACCAGCGTGTAAACTTTCCAATGCTTCAGTAAATGTGGTCCTTTTACAAACAGCCTCACCTTCAGTTTTACCAACTATTTTAATTATGTGTATCCCAAGTAAAAAGTGGTTTTACTCAGGTTACTCAGATAAATTAAGATAGTAAAAATACTCTAAAGTAGCTTTCTACATAAAAATTAGTAAACATATAAAAAAGGTGTGTGAATGCATATGTATATATACAGTATATATACATCAGAATCAGAATCAGAATATATATATATATATATATATATATATATATATATATATCGCTGGAGGCCAACTTCAAGCCAATTGCACAAGTCTCCATCAAATGTGGCATATATCAATGAGATGCCCTATCCCCACT